>APFE031059891.1:0-41919 GCA_000404065.3 Pinus taeda | reverse complement strand
AAGAAATCATACATGTCAGAGCCTACTTTTGATGTGTTGGAAGAAACTGTTGACATGCGAAGGTTTATTCTGGGATCATATGGTGAGGGGAAATGCATTGAACAACTTAATGAAATTAGCTTCCAACATCAATTTCGTACCAAAAAAATTGATGGGAAAACACTAATATGGGGCAAGAAGTATTCAACTACTACAAAATGGGCACCGTCATTAGGATTGCAATTTTTGAAGTTCATTCCAAATCATCCAATATTTGCATCAAAAATATTGTTATTACAATCATTTGGTGAAGTTCAGAATGCACGTAGATGAAACAGGGCTATAAATTATTCTGATTGCCTGGAAGAAATTAAAAAATGTATTAGATATACATATGAGTACTTTGACATTGCTGATTCAGTTTGGTGGGAGTCGTTTTTCAATAATCAAAGTGATATCATTTCGACAACAATAAATGAAGATATACCTTTGAAAAATCCATTTATTTGGCCACAAAATGTGTCGAATGAACGTGAGGAAGTAAACATTGTTGAACAACAACAATCTCAAGGTATTATTAATTCTTCACAGGCAGCGGAAAGAGAGATGTATATTGGTTCTAGAAGATCTCATGCACAACGTGAAGCAATGGAAGACCTTTATAGGGGTTCAGTAGAGGATATTAAGGAGGGTTGCATGATTGCAGTGCTAGCAGATGGAGATCCAATGGCTATCCATTTTGGGTTGCTAAAGTTATAAAGGTCTTTACAGAAAATGAGGATGTTACAAGTGTTGAAGTACATTGGTATGGCACAAATACACACCCATTCAATGGTGTGTATAAGCCAGAGATGGTAGTTGACAAAAAAATGGTGGAAAAAGAAAAAGAAAGGGTACAAATGTAAATTGCCACTGCACAGACATATTAAAATTGGAGGATGTAGACATACTTGTTTATGACTTCAATTTAACAAAGAGAGGAACTGTTCGCTTCAAGACGATAGATATTTTGAAAAGGTTGTTACCAGAAGGAACAGTGTTGAAATGGGAGTCACCTGAAACCAGTCGTAGATCTAGAAGAATTTTGAAACCTGAAATGTTGGGCATGCATGTGGACTTAGATGGGGCACTATTTGATGAAAGAGAATAATATGGAACATCTTCGTCAGCATCCAGTCACTCATCTAAAGATGTGAATTCTGATGGTGTGCCAGAAAACATGAGTGATTTTGAATAATTGTTTAAGACAGTTTATATAACTGATGTATGCATCGTATCTTCAAATAAAATTAATGTTTTCCATATGGTGTTAAATGAGAAATTATGA
Organism: Pinus taeda; assembly: GCA_000404065.3. NCBI lineage: Eukaryota > Viridiplantae > Streptophyta > Pinopsida > Pinales > Pinaceae > Pinus > Pinus taeda. The sequence continues at coordinate 40,613 of APFE031059891.1, read as the reverse complement.
GGCATTTTTATGTTGTTGAATTATGTCTTAATTATGATAAATTTTATTGTTTAAAATATCTACAATGCAATATTAAATTAGAGATATAAAATATGTTTTATTTAATATACAAATAATGACTTTTGAACGCATTTAGTGATGTAATTTGTTCATAATGTCATGGTTTTTTAATTTTGTAGTTGCAAAAATTTCAATTTTTTTTGTATCTAGCATGTTATGGTTGAAAACATGTTAAATTTATACTTAGGAAAGAAAAATGATATTCTACCAAAAACATTAGTGTCTTTATTCCCGCATAAACAACTTTGTTTGACACATAAAAATTTGGTTTTATTAGCATTTGTTTTAAATTTTGAAAATTTACCCTAAAAAAAATCATTGTTCCAGTGTCATCACTTTCATTTTGAAGCTATATTTTGCACGAAAATTTCATAGTAAATTTTGTAGTCACTGCCAATTTTAAGACATGTTCAAAATTGACGCCTAAAAATAGAAACATCGTTCCAGTATACACACTTTTCGTTTTGAGCACTGTTTTTTATGTTTTTTGGGGTTTTTTGGCCAGAGTTCCCGTTTTGAGTTTATAGTTCTTGTTTTAAAGTTTACATTGTTTTTACCATTTTAGTAATATTATGCTAAAACTATTAATAATATTAATATATAAATAATTTATTAGTTATTCCTCATTTTATATTCTATCTATACTTTTATTCTTATATATTATTAATTCTAATATAAATTCTTTATAATTATTTTTTTCATATTAGTAAATTATCATATCATTAATTCTAATATATTATTAGTTAATTATTTTGTTTCATCTATTACATTTTCCCTTTCCAATTTTTCTTTGTTTTTTAAGTTTTACTTCCTTTCAATTTATTTCCTTTTTATTATTTATTTAATCATTTTTCCTCTCCTCCTTCTTTCAACAATTTACTTATTTAGAATCTCAATGAGAAATTTTAATCATGGGACTATATTCCTCTTTTTGAGAGCACCTTTTTTGTCTATTAAAGTGCTCAATTTGGACAAGGTAAAGTGTATTTTTGAAGAAAATCCCACATGTGCACAAAGGACAAGTCACCCCAAAAGAGAAATTGGAGACCCATGGATGGCTATAAATACAAGTCAGGTAACCCTAATTTGGACATCATCATCATTATGATCATTCACATTTCTTTGGTTTGGCTCACACAAGTCTAAGGTTGGGTCACAGAGATTGGTTTGTACAAGTTTGAGATTGCAACATCTGAAGCTCATACGTGTGCTAAAGGTTTTGGTTTCGAGCCACAAGCATGCTTCAGGAAAATTTTGGTCGCAATCATAGGCATGTTGTCTCATGTGTGTAGTTGGAAGGTTTCAACCATATACAAATCAATCTTTCCATGTAGCTGGAAGTGAAGGATGAATTTTATAGCTGACCACAGATTTCGTCAATTGACCACAAGGTTTAGAAGTTAACCTCAGATAGTGATAGCTGATCATAGGCTTCTAAATTGGGGTTTTTAGTATTGTTGGGTTCATCTCATGGATGTTGTTTAGTTTATTTTACTGGATATGATTATGGTTGAAGATATGGATCATTGTACCCTATTTTGTTGAATCATTCAATGACAATCTAATATGAAAAATAATTTGGAAGGGTTTTCCCTGTAGTGGATTTTCCTTGGTCTCCGATCAATCCAGGTGTCTCTATGTGTGAATGGTTTTCTTCTATTATTCCTTTATGTTCTGCTGCATTGATGATGATATTTTTATTTCTATATAATTGCATATGTTTCTAAAATAATGTGGTAAATATGAATAATGATATGATGTCGTGGGGTGAATTTAATATGCAAATGAATGAAATGCAATTATCGAAGGAAAGAAAAATATAGCCCTAATAAACTTTAACATGGTATTAGAGCTGGGTTGAAGAAAAGTCATTGAGATCGCCCCTGTGAAGACACCTTTCATGGAAGCAAGAGAATGTGGAGGAGACCTAAAAGAATACTAGGGTTTTAAGGAAACCCTAGGCAAGCTATTTATTAGGGTTTGACATATATTATGATGTTAGGGATTGAAATAAACCCAATATTATGACATATTCAACCTAGAAACCCTAGCATGATCAATGTGAAAATTTTCTAGCACTTGTGACAAATTTGATGTAGGCCTAGATGGCAAAGTCTCAATTAGGCCTGGTTACTAATAAAGTTGGTTGAAATATATTGAAGGAAACAATGTTATATGAACAATGGATAACAATGAATCTTTAAGGTTGGTTCAAGAGGGAGGTGATGAATGCTCATTGAAGATAAGTCCTTTTTCAATTTGTGTTACTTCTTTATGTCCTTACTTTTGGTTATATTTATTGTTTTATCATTGATTATATGTCTTGATTGTATATTAGATTATTTTGATACTTTTAACCTCCTGATGAGGTGATAAGTAGATCCTTTTTTAGGCTGATATGAGGTGCAAGAAAAGATGACTAGTGTAGGAAGAGGAGCTAGTGTTGAAAATGGAAAGAGGCACCTGATGAAAAGTTTATAAAGAGCTCCATCTTCCAATGTAAAATTAGAAGGTTCACGAGTATCTAAATACTACAAGGTATGTATGGTGTATTGTTTCAATGTTATTTTTCAGCTACAACATTGGGTGGCAAGGTAATCCCTAAGGTATGATGGGAATTTCACCTTCATGAATGACTTGTATATGCATATGAGAGTAAGTTTGATTTATGGTATGTGTGATATATATTGGTGCTCGTGATATTTTACAAGTATCTTACATTTTAGACATGATGGATTCCTTGGTCCCATAAAGAAGGCTAGCACATTGATTCTTATGTATGGTAGCTTGATAATATTGATAATGCTTGTAACAAGCATGGTAACCATGATGATAAAAGTGTAACAATAAGATGATATTCAGGATCTTCTTGTTGACCTTGATTAGGATTTGATAAGTTTACTAAACTGGACAATGTGATAATTCTTAATTCCCTGACTTCATGGTTGAGTACTATGATAAAGAAGTGATGTAGTGATTATAACATTTGAAGTATGAGGCTACACCTATTAGCTTCCCTATTCGTATGACTCTAACCCTTGATGTAGGTTTGATGTTATGTTCATATGTGGTGATGAAGTAGCTAATCCTTACATGTTATGACTATGATGTATAGATGTCTAAGAATTTGATACACCTAATAGTTTTTCCATTGCATGACAATATTATGATAGACAATTTTATGACTTGAATGATGATGACTAAAGTGGATTCTCATTAAGAGGGAGAAGCTCTCCATAATATTCCTACACCTATTATCATTAGCATTAAATTAATATAATACTATTTATAGTTGAAGTAATATTTTTGACATGGATATACAAATATCTGACTTCGTTAGTCTACAACAACTTTCGAGAAGAGAAGAGAAGGTTTCTCCTAGTCTAAGCCCCACCTGCTGGTAGAAAATATTAAGAGTGTAGTTATAGGCTTCTCAACAACATGGAAGAAGGCCTGTGGGTGTAGTTGCGCCTATAGGACACAAAAACTAAATCCTTATACATAAATCCAAAAGCACGCATTGAGTATGAAATTCCTACAAATATGGTGTAGACAATAGAAAGTCCTATGAGAAAGGAAGTTTGAATGTTTAACCTACTATAGAGAATATGAATGTGTTGACTAAACCTGTGTTTGTATGGGATCAAAATATGCATATCAAGTATGTTATTTTGAATTGATCGTTGAAGCTATTATATGGATTGCAAGGGTTTGACGAGATTTGGCTTATTGGTTTAATATAGATGAGTAGTATTAGGATTGATTGAATTCACAGTGATAACACATTAGGTTTCTGACCTTATAACTGATGATTTTCCTTGATGACAATCCTATGTGAGAATAACAAATTTTCAGTGTCTAATATTAGTATTCAATAGTGATCTTTTATTGGCATAATTGGCTTTGGCACATTTTTTATTCAATATGTAGTGATCTCACAATGAATGTATGCATTTACATCTACTGACATAAACAATTTACGTTATGATCATAAGGATGGATTGATATTGCATGGTAAATAACAATTGTTAACATCACAATAAATAATGTTGTAACTTGGTATATGGATGTGAGCTATAGCTGACACCTAGTCCAAATATTTTGTCATAGTGATATTGGCATAAACTTTTATGACTTTGATACTAGTTCTGATTTGCCATGTAAGGCTTTCATAAGCTAACTTAGTCGATTTGATTCCATAATATTAATTTGTGTGAGGTTGAATATATTGGTTTAACCAGTATAATGTTTATAGATAGCATGGTATGGGTTGAAGCAAGCTTGCCGAGCGTAGTATGTTCACATTGACAGTTACCTGGTGAAGTCGGGAAGATGTGTCGATTAAATCTTGTACTTAAAAATGTTCCAAGTTATGCTTTTGATTTTGGTTTTATGTGTTAATAGTATATTATTGGTAAGTAATGAGGCTCTAATGATCAAAGTAAGAGGGAGTTGGCCTCTGAGGTCTGAAATGAAGAATCTTGGCATGATGAATTAATTTCTAAATTTTTGAAAATAAAATATATATCATAAAGCCATCGAATATTTTTTGAAAAATGGAAATGCAAATCCTTGGACACTCATATTGAATTTCAAGAATTTTTGAGATATTGGTGGACATGACTTAGAAATCGACAATTGATTAATATGTTCCTTATGAACAAACATATAGAAATATGTTTTGCAGAGAGCAACCTGAGTCAATTCATTATTAATATGCTTCATACTCATTAGGTTGCCACCAAGCACACTTTGAGATATTTCCATGGGATGATAAACTTTTGGTTTCTTCCTATGATATGTGATTGCATGCATGTACTGTTGATGTTTGGGATCATTATTAATGAGATAAGCACATCTAGATGTTTCTTTTATCATGAGATCTTCCATTATATTTTGGATGAAAATCACATATCTTTAAGCACGATGAAGGATGAGTATGATGTTGCTAGCATGTCTAGTTGAGAGGCAGGTTGAAGACACTATTTTGAAAATGTTCTAGATGTGACAGTGATACATTTTGATGATAAAGAGTGGGATCCAATTGGAAGAGAATCCCTTGTATATCCAGGTCTAAGATATCTTCATATATTGAGATAATGTTTCTATACAAAACAATCTTAGGATAGTGGTTGCCGACTCCATGAGAGGGAGGATCAATAAAGTATCATTTTTGTGATATATATATTTTCTAGGATAATATTTTATTTATTGTCTTACATGAATAGGATATTATTTCTATTGAGACATTATGATTAAACTCTTTAGTGAGTTATTTAAGTTGCTACTGAATATGAGCACGATGACATGTTTATGATCTATAGAGATTAGGATTGATTGAGGACATTGAGCTAGCTCTTCCCCACTATCTGAGCTCCCAAGGTGAGGAATTGAGATGGAGGGATCCTAGGGTTAAGGGATCTCTATACAATAGGGTGTCACCCCTATCTATTACCCATAAGGTCAGAGATGTTTCTCCCCTATCTTTATCTATGGAGAGCATATCCCAGTTGGAATCAAACCCACATCCTCGACTTGTTGGGATTTGCTCCCTATTTGGCCAACAGGTTGAGAGAGTGCTTGGAGCTGTGTTACCAAAGCTAATTATGATGTAGTTGTTCTACTGCATGACTATTGAGTTTCATTGTTCAGAATATAGGTAGGCAATAGGATGGTTGTGATCCTTACCTCGTATAACAAGTGGTATCTCACCCATCAGTTACACAATGGGATGGATGTGATCCTTACTTGGAAAGTTGTATCTCGCCTACTTCTCGATCAGATGACTTGGGGTGAGATTGTCCCATAGGAACTTCCCCACTATCATAGACATGAGATAAGAGTGTATAATAGGACCGTACTCACTGTCATTGGATTCTAGGTTGATATGTGATCCGTGACGTGGTTCCAACTTGATCAGGTCCCCCTAATGATAATATTTCGAATGTTTCCTCGATAGTAGCATTGGGATCCCTACTAGTAGTGATTATGGGTCATAGCAGTGGGTCCTCAATGCATAGAGGGTGGTGGCTTGGTATCCCCTATGATGTCAAATTATTCTTCTTTTAGATTCGAGAATGTTCATCATATGAGCAATGATAATAAAGAGATAAGTAGGAATAAGAAGAGATGAATAGTGATGAACAATGTTGACATTTGATAGGTGAGATAGGATATGATTTGGTGACAGGATTCTTGTCATCATTACGTGATGCAGTTGGCTTTTCTCCCTAACTTAGAGGGAGTGTTAATTTAACAACTTAGTGACAAATTCCAATCATGGACTAGATTTTGTTTTTTGAGAGGACCTGTTATCACTCAGGCTGTCCCTAGGCTCCTATTAGGGATACGGCCGAGGTAACCACAAACCAATCTTCTGATTGCAGGTTCTAGCCCACCTGCAATCGGAGAGGGCTCTCTCCTTTAGATTCAACCTTAGTTGATCTTGATTCAACCTTAGTTGATGATTTTAGGCTAGCTTTCTGACTTCAAGGGAATGTTGACTACGATTGGAAGGAAGGTAGGATTCTCGAGTAAAGAGGCACAGTAAGGTGTTATAAGTTCTAAACCATTGGGCATGGAGTCACAGATTGAGGCATGCGAGCGTTTTCTTGGTCACAAGTGGATACAGAGCGGGATATCCACACAGGATACAATACTCAGGCTGCTGGAAGTATGGAATGAATATCAGGGATGAAAGGCAAAAGAGAATAATTTCATCATGCTGACCAAGGGGAGAAGTGGATGAGTGGGATCCCGGAGCAGTTAAGAATTCCAAAGACATGCACCCATTAACGAAAGAAACAGGGTAAACTAGAGCAGTTAAGAATTCTATCTCATGACTGTTTCAGCAGAAAACATTGAAAAGTGCAAAAATTGAACTTAAGGTGTATTTAAACAAATCTTAAGCTATTCTTTTTTCCTGCAGCTTAGAAAGGTGGAAAGATGATAAAAAACATAAAATAAACAGGGAGGAAGAACACTTATTGGATCATGCAGAGACACAGGAATTCCGTGATCATTCCTTGGCCAAGAGAAAACAGCAAGTTGTTTCGCAATCCATGCTTTCAGCAATCTTTGATTATGAAAAATATGACAGTTACAGTGCGAGTCTTTACTCAGAGAAAATTGTTGGAAAGAAACTGACCAACAACTACTACTACCAACCAACCAACCCTTTACAATATCGCTTTGAGTGGTATTTATAAACAAAATATCAAGGAGACATCATTACAGGTGACCGTGACAGGTCAGCTTAGAACTTCTTCAAAATCTAAATGCTTGCTGGAAATAAATGCAAGTAAATCTTTTGGGCTGCGCTGGGGGCAGCTGAATCGGAACAGGTGACGAGGTGGCCCTTGGGGACCAGATGCATTGCTGCTGAAGTGAATGTGCTTTGGGGCTGTAGTTCGGCTTTGGTGCGAATTGAATGTGCAATTATTATGATTTGAGAGCTTCAAGTGATTTTGCTCTCCTCCTATGGATATGCTGGAAGATATTCAATTTCTCTTGCTTTGGACCGCTGCTCAAGATATTCTCTGATACACTTTGCTGCTACATTGATGATTTCCGCCGTCAACTGATACTCTTTGACACGCTTGAAGCCTGCTAATTTGATCTGATACACTTTGAACTCGGTGAATGATCTGCTGTTGTCTTTAAACTGGATCCTTTGGCACGATTGGGCGATTTCGGGCTTTTTTGGCGTGTAGTGGGCTCGGCAATCAGAAGATTTCCTGAAGATTCCTCGAAATGGCCTATTTCCCGTACCGATGTGCTATTCGCGCATCGAAAACTGCCTCTGTTTATTGATCTGGAGCTCCGAAGTGCGACTTTTCTCCTTGCGCGAAGCTTTTTCGGCTTTTCTGGCTACCGACGTAAGCACTGCATCGGCTGTACAGCGGATGACATCATCAGTGGGTACCTGGTACAACACAACGTGGTGGGGTACTGGTAGACTGTGGCGAAGAGACTCCGATGCGATATAGCAATATCGCGTCGGTGGGGAAAGAGGGGGATCATTGGGTTGGGCGTGTGGTGCTTGCGATTGCCGATATGTGATATCACGATATCGCATCGGGGGAGACGGAGGGGTGCACAGATTGGACACTTGGCGCTTGCGATCACCGATCGCTGATTTCGCGATATCGCATCGGCGGGGAACGGATGGGCAATGTTTCGCATGAAAGTGAAATGGCGGGGTTGCGATGCGAAAATGACTTTGAAGGGGGAAAAAGGTAAGTAAGTGGGTGTGAAGGGCTTTTGAAGTTTCGGAAGGGGTTCGACTACTTCGAGGGAGTTTTATACTTGGGAAGGATTCCATAGTATGCTACAGGTGGTTTCAGAGGTTGGGTTCTTGCTTAGTTTTTGATAAACTAAGCAATTCCTGGGACTTGCTATGGTTATTTTTCAACCAGGGGGAGGGAATATTACATAGGGGAATTTACTTAATATTAATACGGGGACGGGAAACATAGGGAGCTACATAATAATGTTAGTTGTTAGTGTGGAGGTGATAAGAAAGCGCCAAGTTTGGGGGAAACTTAGGCTGTTGCAGGGGTAGGACCATACTTCGGGAGAAGATATGGAACAACTTTGAGTAAAGCAGATCTTTACTCAACCAGAGTGATGAAGATGATGAACTAAAGAGGTGTCAAGCAGATCTTGACCTCTTTTTGGGGATGTTAGTTAATGATTGGGAAAAGCAGAGAAGGGGAGTTAGTTATACCTCATTTGAGCCTTTTGCTTACAAATCTTTGCTGATTATGTTCTGCATGATAGGATACCTGCAAACTTGGAACTTGTCAGCAATTCAACAGCCTCAAAACTACCTACCCAGCCTACTTCCTAGCATTTTTCTTCTTTTGCTTGCGGGTGCACTTAGACTTGCAAACCCATCGTACATTTTTCTTTTGATGTTTCCTATCTACATACTACCCTTATTTCCTCCAGAGCCCAGATTAAACTGTTCGACTCTCCTGTTTCTCTACCTATCTAAGAGTCTGCCAAGATTAAACTGTTTGGACAGACTTACAATCTCTATATTCTAAAACATGAAATTTAAACCTAGGGAGACCAAGATTAAACTGTTTGGACCTCCCTTTAAAAGTAGCGATACTAGGAAAACTTTTACAAAATTTGAAGGCAATAGAATGAATCTTGAAGTAGCATTCTTCATTTGGAGACTGTTTGAGCAAATATGGAGCATTGCAGCAAGCAAAGTTCGACATATTTGGCCTGTGAAATGCCAATCATGAAAAATGAATACCTGCTGCAGCAGGAGCTAACACTACCAACCAAATTCCTAATTGTAGGACTCTTCCCAGTTTTCTATGAATGGAGGGTCTTTCTTTGTATCCCAAACACAACAAATTTTATAGACAATGATAATCTTGTTCCTTAAATTGGTTTTGAGTCTCTGTTCCCTTTTTCAAGTTTTGTGGCCTCCATATTTAAAAGAAAGAGTGTTGACCAGGGTGATTTGTTAGCTTGAGATCCATACAGGCAAGGTAGAACAACAATAGGAGAAGAAGAACTAACAGAAAGACTTATGTTTTTGTTCTTCTTTGTCTACATCGAGTTATATAGGTTTAATTACAAGGAGATCACTTGTATCTATGACATAAACCGTGAGGAGCCCAACGTTAAATATAGGTGGTTGGGTAGTTCACCTACCAAGCTGTAATAAGTCAATTGTGCACAGCGATTAGACAGTGAACATTAATGTTAACATGGATAGATCTGAGGGTATGGATGCACAATTAACATTCCATGGTTGGTTTGGAAAAGTTTTTAAGGCTGATTTGGGCCTTACAATACATAAACGGATTTGGTTCGCCAAGTGTCTCTGTGACAAGACAACAAATTTGTGTGCACCCCTAAAAAAGCATGGGATTTTCATAGAGATTTATTATTGGAAAACCATTTTGGCTTATAATAATTTCTCATTAAGAAGTACAAAAATGTACTTTAACAAAGTCATTGAGAAGAATCTCTCTTCTAGTATTCCTTAGCAATCATGTGTGAATACTAGTAGAAAGCTACTTACCAAGTTCACTTTTACTGGAATATTTAGAGACTACTTTAGGTGGGAAATCAAAATGGTAGTAAATGGACTCTTAAATGGTACAGGTTAGAACTTGTAACTACCAATTTTATAATATTTGCAAACAATTATATTTTTCATTGTCTCTGGTCTTAGCACAAGGTTTCAAAAGGATTGAAAATGGAAAGATACTTGAAAAAATTAATTAATTTCTTGGAGCATACCTTTCTAGATCATGATAAAATGAATCTGAATCACCTCCATTATTGTGATACAATGGAAATTGTAATATTTCAATCCATACAAAATATAATAATAATAGAAAATGTAGAACTAGTCAAAAGAATATATATCTTGTGTTTAATTACAAGAGATCATCTGTATATATAATACAATGAGAGGGGCATGGCATTAAATATAAGTGGTTGGCTTGTTCATCTACCAATTAGTGATAAGTCAAATATGCATAGGATTAGACACAGTAATATAAATAAACTTAACTACATGATGTATGTACACCAATGCCCCATCATAAGTGAAATAGGTATCATCCTTCTTTGGTAGTTGACCTTTAGAACCTATCAACATCTTATGATTTATTGAGAAAAATTGAGAAATCTGAATATATTTTGAACAGGAGTCTAAGAATACTTTCAGCTAGCTTGGTTCCTAATGCTCCAGATATTTCATTTCCTATGCTGAGTCTTCCAACAACTTTATATCATTTAGGGAGGTATAGGGAAGTAGAGGATTTAGGTATAAACAAAGTCTTGGAGTTGGTGAGTTGTGTATTCTTCTTGGTAATTGACATATTTCTTTTCAATTCTATGTCATGAGATACACACTGTGGGTTACAAAGTCCATTTTCTATTTTATACTAAGCTTATTTCATGAAACTCCTTTTCTTTACAAGAGAGGCTTGTGATTGTTTAGATTTGGTACAACATGCTCTGGGTAAGGATGATGAAGTCGATCCCCTCATGTGGAGGGTCTTACAAATCCAAGAAAAGGAGTTTGGCTATGATAGTTTAGAAGTGAAGTCTACACTAGAAATGCTTATTTTCTTTCTTGGCAACTTGGGGAAAAAAAAATGGAGAAATCACTTCTTCATTGAAGATTAATGAAGCTACAAATAAATACAAAGATTGATTTTCAATCTCGGCATCATTATAATCATGTTTTCTTTACCTATTAATAAAAGTATGTACCTGTTTTACCTATTAATAGAAATATTACGTATTTGATTTTATGTCTTGAACTGTTAATAGAAATATGTAATTTTTACTTAAATTGAACATTCTTTTGAGATTGGTGGTTTTTCTCCATGAGTAAAATCTACAATAAAAAATTTTGTTGTGTAAGCTTAAAATATCTCACTCGCATCATCTTTTTCCCTAGAGATCTCTTCTTTCTACTCGTCAAAACAAGTGAAACATTACACAATTTAACTTCGTAAATTGACTTGATAAGGCTTCAGAAGTTTAACAAATTCTTTATAATTTGACTTCCATAAGATATGCACAATTTAACTAATAAATATGAGTTTTTTTGGATTATTGAATTATGCAAATTCCCAAGGATTGTATATACCTTTTATAATACAAGAAGACCAACATGGGTGTGGCCACCCTATCCAATTGAGTTGGCTAAAAAGTAAGGAAGTTTGCGAACACATCATAGTTATGACAACAACTGGAAAGACATAGAGTGGAGGTCAATGTTGTCGGCTTTGTGGTGTTGGTGTTGTGGAGGCAGCCTCTGTGAAACAATTCTTCAACGGTAAGAGATCAGATTGTAATAATTTCCTTGTTTTGTTTATTGTAACAGATGTGATAGTAATGCAGTGGGTGTAGAGGCTTCATGGTGAACCAATTGTGGCTAGCCGCTACCCGCTGAGCTAGAAGCCTATAAATAATGTTTCAATTGTCATTCTTTTATCACTATAGGTAATAGTTCTATAATTATCATTATTATTTTTAATTACTTAAATAAGTAAGGAGTAATATATGCTCAGATGTTGTCTTTTATCACAGGAGAAGACACCAGTAAGGCCATAATAATATGGTATGACAAGAATAAGGCTATGAAAACTTTCAAGGTCTACGTAGCATATAAAGCTAGTGCCTTCCAGAGGTCCATATCAAAAACTGTATCAGAGTGCGGGATTACATCGAACCTTTGGGAAAATTTGTATTTCAATCATGTTTATGTGTTTGGATCTGTATCCGTTTATATCATATTCTCAAGGAATTTTCATATTCCAATCATGATCCATATATATCGTGTTCTCAAATTTACTCCCAAATAATTGTTTTTCAAGTTGAAAATTTTTAAACATTTAAGGATGTCAATCGTGTTTCTAACTTTTTTTTCTAGCCAAAGTTTCCCTAACTTGTGTTCAACAATTGCTCTGTTTATATAGGTGGTTGTGACAAATTGTTGCCTGATATGGAAGTGATTGTTTCCGGAAGTATATCTAATGTATTTAGATTGGCCACAAACCCTGGCTAAGTAAGGATTCTTTAAATAACCTTCTAGATTGGTTCCTTTTTGTTCCATCTAATCTTGGCAAAGCATCATGAATATATGTTGAACATTGTAAGAATCTAGCCCTTTCCATAAACAATCAAGCAAACTCTTTCATTCTGCAAATTACTTACCATTTTTGGACATATTCTTTGAAATTTCTATGCTGAAGGTGTTGGATTTAGGTAAGTGATGTAGAATGCACACCTACAGTTCTATTGTTCACCTATTAGACCAGTGCAAATTATAGGCAAAATTGGAAGGGTTGGACGTGACTATTCCAACAACACTCCTATTCCCGCGATACATATATTCATAAAACATACCTACAATACTATTGTTCACCTATTTGGCTAGTGCATATTATAGGAAAACTGTTAAGGACTTCACTATCTCAAGTTCACACAGTAGCACTAAAGATGCAATGTATTGCATGCATCCTTAGATATGTTTGAGATTGTAAGCTAACTATTTAAATAAATGCATGTATAAAACTTCTATATTAGAAAAATAACCACCAATATTTTTTTCTAGCATTTTGGGTTGAATTGTCAATAATATGCTAAAAAGTGTCATTTCAATGTCTAGAGATTAGGATATATAAATGTGAGATATATAGTCTACATCCTTAGGTTATCTCCTTTTCAAATCTGAGCTTTTTTAGGCTACATGTTAATTGTTTGAACATTGAACTTTGAAGAAATTCCTTAATGTACTTCATAAATACTCAAATGAATGGACTTCGTAAGGTAGTGGTACCATAAATTGTGTTATTTCAAAGATTTGACTGACTTCCATTATTTCACAAAATACAATGTCCTTAATAAACACTTATATGTATAGATACTTATGTTTAGGATTATATATGTGATGAAGTGGTTCCTTTATGTTTTACTATAATCTCGATGTTTACAATCTTTAGTTGACTTTCTTCATCAATTGTTAATAGAATATGCAAAAGATTTCATTGCCAAAATGTGGCAAAAATTAAATTTCTCTTGATTTCTTTTTTTATTGTTCATCACAAGATAATCATGTTGCAGGAATGAGGTATCCTATAGTTTGTTTCAATTTGTGGATATTTTTTTCCTCCCATTGTTTTTGAAGGATGTAGATTTCATTTTCATGTTGATGGTTTTCGCAAGTATCTTATCTAGCCCCAAATACTAGTAATGGAGCGAAGCTTGAGAATTAGTCATGGACATAGACTATCATAGGTTAATGTTACAATACCACTTCCACCTAGTATCAAAAAAAGTTTAATGGTATGCGACATAAAGAAGAGTTATTTCACTACATGGTTGAAAGGGCAACCTCATTTATTAGTTGTAAGTCATTTATTTGTGTTTCTTAGTTGTAAGTCAACTGTTTGATCTTGAGCTTTATCAGATAAATTATTTCACTAATCCAATATGCATGGCTTGTATTTCTCACCCGATTTAAGTTACTTGACATGGTTGATATAACCTTCAATTCTAGGCCACTCTTATTTTAAGTCAAATATTTTATTGATTAAAAATATGTTCATATTTTGATTGCTTTACTTCGAGTTTGATTTTAATTTTTTTTTGTAAATGCACGCAGATGTTATTTTTTCAGGGTGAGTTTTTTGCACTAGTAAGGTCAGATGAGTCCTAGAACATAGGTATACAACAAGCACATATTTGGCCTTTGTTCTGTATCCGTTATTCTTTATATCATTGATGGATGGTTATTGATGATGTAAAACAGAGGATGGAAAGGTCCTGCCAATTCTCTTGACAAAAAAAATAAAATGAGTGGTAGAATTATGTTTTAAAGGGTAAGCCATAAATCAATACTTGAAAGGTAGAACTTGAGAATGGCAAGCTATCTGATCTGGATCTAGAGACACAATAGACCATGGAAAAAAATGATGGTATTGACGAGTCTTCTTGTTATGAAACTAGCTCACAAAAAAGATAGAAAAGAAAGATAAACGCATTAGGATTCAACCTCTTCTAGGGGGAAACCTCCTTTAAATTACACAAATGAACAATTCTTGGATGATACAAATGACAAGATCACCTTTCTATATATAGGAGTCTAAGGGGTCAGAATATAATCAGAATCGACATAAAAATAATAATGTAAAGGCATAATAATAACAATAGTGGGCTTCTATGGGGCACAATAATAATAATATGGGGACTACATGGGCACAACAATATAATAAGGGGATTGTACTAATAACAGTAAGTGGTTACACTAGTAGTATAGGGACCTAACATGCTCCTCTCCTTCAAAAAGTGTTGTCCTCAATGCTTGAGTGGTTCTTGATGCTTTTGTATAAATTCTTGTCCTCCCATGTGGAATCTTCAGCAGGTAAGTTCTTCCACTTGATGAGATACTCTGAAATTGATCTATTTCATAGTTGTCAATTTCTCAGTTCTGTGACTACTTCGGGTTTCAATATGATTTTTCCTTCCTTGTCAAGTTCTCGCAATAATGTTTGAACTGGGATCTTCTACAACTTTTGAATGAGTTCCCACTCCTTTGGGCATATGGATATCTGTAAGGCCTGATGTTTGGAGGAACACTTCCTGGAATCACATGAATATCATGATCATGATCACAAATAGGTGGGAGGCCTTTGGGAGTCTCAAATACCTTGAAATGATTGTCCAAAACAGTTTGGAGATTTGGAGTAATAGATGATTTTGATGTGGGATCCTACAGTGAACATAATTGTTGGATGATACACAAATGATACATGATACATGATTACACAAATGAAAAATTCTTGGATGATACAAATGATAAGACCTTCTTTCTATATATAGGAGTGCAAGGGATCATAATATAATTAGAGCCGACATAACAATAATAATGTAAAGGCATAATAATAACAATAATCGGCTTCTATGCGGCACAATAATAACAATCTAGGGACTGCATAAGAACAACAATATAATAATGGGGTTGTACTAATAACAATAAGGGGTTACACTAGTAGTGTAGGGACCTAACACTTCCTGACAAATAAGCTCTAACTATTAGACCACTGTTGAAATTTCAGTTATATGTAATGGCAATAGTGACTCTAGCTTTATTTGTATGAATAGAAACTTTGGCCATTGTCTCGTTCATTTTCTATGAATGATTTTGATTTTCAAACTCCAACTAGTTTGTTGTTAAACTAACTAAATCTTTGATGACAAACTTATAGTTTTCAAAGCACTTTTCTAAATCTATTTTATTGAGATTTTTTTTTTTTACTTTAGGTACTATAGATTTCTACTGTGTGGCATATGCTATGATATAATTGCGAGGATAAATAGATAGAAGTGTTGTACAACATAGTATTTTTTAAATCTAAAGAAACACTATTTCCAAATATAAAAGTTTATTAATTAAGAACAACTTTTGGACTTCTTAGATAAGTTATGATTATATTTCAGTAGGGGATTTTATGTATGCTGATATTGTGTTGTCTCTTTGGTTTCTATCAAGTAACAATGGTTAATAAGGAATGTGTTCTTGAGTAGCAGTCACACATCTTATTCTACTATCAACACGAAACTCCATGGTTTTCAGGCATGGCAACAAAAACGCAGATGTTAGTGTGATATCCAAAATTTGTGTTGGACGAATTTAATACTAGTGATGATTTTGATTCCTTGTTAGATAAAGAATGTCACATGTCAAATTGAAATAAACAGAAGTAGCTCAAGAATGAAAGTGAAGATATTTCTTTCTATCCAAGTCAATTTTTTTTATTTGTTGGTTGCTATCATGTTTTGAGTGCGGACTTGTGAAATTCCGAATTGCATGTTGGTTTATGTAAAGGGGAAATTAATATATATAATATAAATATTAGATATATATAATTTTATTAGTATCATATGTTGTTCATGGTTTCCAGAGATCCGTGTTACATTTGCAGAAATGTTTAGACATCATTCAGATATATGAACACCAACCAACAACAACATTGAGATTTTTCGTTCACTCAACCTATAACATATTGCATATGTTTTCATCAATGCTCTTCTTCCATATTGTTTGGAATGGGTCCCTTGGGGGTTAATTTTGTGGTTAAAAACCCAAGTTTTGGGGCAGAATGTCCGCAGTTTGTATAATTAAATGTAAAGTTTCTGCATTTTATGGTCACAGAGCATGAAGTTATCAAAATTCAAAAATGGTTTTCCACGCTTAGTCTAGATAGGTTGTGTTGGTTTTGAAGATCCGCCCTTGGTTCACAAACCATGGGATTGTATAGAAAGAAGGTCTTAGAGGAGTCTAAGGGAGTTAGTAAGTGAAGTAGAAATACTTGATGAGTCTGTATAGAGCTAAGAGCGAGAGTCTTGGGATAGGAAGAGGCTCTACAGCTGAGTGCATAGAGGCCTAGGGTAGAAGTTTGCAGTTGAGTGGGTGGACCCCTACAACTGTGTGTGTAGGGTAGATAGAGTCTGTATTGCGAATTTGAATCATCAGTAAAGAGAAGTATTATGGAATTACTATGTACATTTCATCTGTGTGTGCATTATTTTACTTCTACTATGAATGTTGTGATTATGCTATGTTGAATACTGGGGTTATGAATTAATGTTATATTGATGCATGAATCTATGTATTTTAATTTGTCATATGAATGCAAGTAACAATATATGTTTACGCAAAGATAATTGTAATCCATGTTAAAATTATCCAATACCTAAGCTAATCTGGGTGGACACAGAATTAAGGATAACTACAGACGCACGTAAGCCCATGATATATCTATTTAGGGCCCATGAAGGATGATCATACACTTTCACAGAGACTGCAAGGGTGAAGATGAGAAGTACATTGATAAGCCCTAAAGGGCTTATCGATCTGCATGAAGGTAGAGTGAAGGTCTAGAAACCGACATCACAACCATCTTAGGGTGAAAAAACTTTGTTCCTACATCCCCCCATATTTCTTTGGATGAGACTTTAGTCCACGATCCACGAATTTATGCCGAAAGGGCCAATAGCGTAGGGATTTGCTTAGCTTCTTAATGCTGAACCTGGGTCAGGGCCCATCAAGCCAGCAAATGGTTCCATTTCCGAGACCACGATCTGCATAACGAGATGTGCGATATCGCATCACTGGAATCCAACTAAGAAAGAGATCAAAGGCTAGTTCAATAGAAAGATCCACGAATTCGCAGCGCAAGAGAACATGAACCCATGGTTGACAAAAGAACGGTGGTTGGACAGATATCTGTACACATAAATACATGAAATCTTCTTCTGTTCCTTCCTGGTTCAGTTATATGAGTGGATCGCGAAGTTGGCAAATGACCAAGGGAAGTGGAGGCTTGACAATCTGATTGTTTGGACACCCGAGTTAGTGCAGAGATTGGATGCCTCTGAAGATAAGATCATGTGCACTGTCAACCATTGGCTCAACTACATCATGGGAGGATTTGTGAAAGTGTTCATGGTCGATACTTCTGTCAGTTACATCGAAGTAGAGCGCCACTTCTTCAAAGGACCACGAGGTAAGTATTTGAAATCACTAAATACCTAAATTAATATATTCTTGTGTGAAAAGTGGGTCATGTAGTTATCTTGATGTTTGGTGCCATGTGAAGTGAAATGTCTTTCATGGATGGAGGAAGAAAACTTCCTGAGTATAGCCCATTGATTAACCCTCCTTTGAGAGATGACAAAGGAGCAGTGCATTCTTCTCCACTAAGTGTCATTCAGCTAATAATACAAGGGTTCCTACGAACACCTACACCACCTCCATCCTTGTGGATTCCATCCACACCAACACCATCCTCACCTCTACCACTCACCCCATCACCCACACCAATGCCACCTCCACCACTGTTAAATATGGAAAACTCCGTAAAGTTACATATATTCGAGGGTATAAGAAATGAAGATCCAGACCTATTTTGGTACGTCATAAAGGTTGTATGGGAAGCTCAGGGTATCATGGACAACCAAATGAAGAAAGCCACATTGGTTAGTACTTTGTTGGACCGCGCACTAACGTGGTACATTAAGTACAACACTGATAACCCAACATCTACGTTAGCAGATATCTAGACTGTGTTGAATAGGGAATTCAATAGACTTGAGCCTTAAGCACAATCAATTGTGGGGTTCAAGGAGATCATGATGAAGCCTGCGGAGATGTCCTAGGATTTGGCTCAAAGATTCAAGTGTATGATCTGGGAAGCCAACATGAACCTAATTGTTGGGCAGTGTTGTGAATGGTTCATCGCCTCACTCCTACCCCACCTAAGGGTTGCGCTATCACAAAAGAAGATTGTGACCCAAGTAGAAGCTCTAGAGATTGCGATGAGACTACATGAGACAGCAATGCAGGATGCCAATTTGGGGGTTCAGTAGATTCACATGTAGTTGCAAAACCTTTACCTCAAAATGAAAATTCTGAAGAAAGACAGAACAACTCGGCCGAAGGCACATGAAGAAGTTTTTTGCCCAAAATGTAAAGGTTGGGGGCATGACAAAGATCATTGTCCAGTCTTCACAAACTATGTTGAAGTAGGGGGACCAATACCTCTAAGGCAAAAGGCTATGGCAAGGACAAGTGCAGGGCCCGCGCTATGGTGCGCTATATGCCAGGTAGCTGGATGTTGGAAAATTATATATTATAGAGCAATGGAACACATAAAATATATTGTAGAAATGTATACACATAAAACAAGAGAGACACAGATATATGTGGTTCACCCAATTTGGGCTACATCCATGGGAAACATCTTGTCCTTCCTTTTATATTATCCAACAAACTAAAGAGATACAACCTAGAGCAGATCCACTTTAATTCCCTCTTCGCTCACATACAATATCCTCTCTTTCTCACTCATAATATTGTTGTACATAGAAGCAATACAATTACCTCATATATAGAGAGTGGTTGTCTTCTAGGGAAAAAAACCCTAAATTAAACATGAATTCTAATGTCAGATCTCTGCCTAATGAACGGCCTAGACCAACTACGAAATTACAACATTTAATAAGGAAAGTTTGCATCTATTTTTAGCTTCGAGGGCACTGCCCCCAATCCCCCGCCAGCAGGGTGCTCCCAAAGATCATAGCTGGTCCCCCCACCGCCCCCCCCATGGACCTCCCTTACAATGCAACTACTACAGGTGGCATTGCCACCACATTACGAATTGGGGTCCAATGCAGTGATATCTCTCAACAAGGAAGATAATCAGGCTCCACACCGATCATTGGGAAACATGTGACTGACAATTTCCATCTGCTCCAGAAATTCATATTGACACCACAACATACCTTATGCAATTTCTGTCAATCAGTAGGTCATGAGGAGTTCAATTCTCATAGCTACGAATTAATGATAGACAAGACACCTGCATATGTGGTGCAGTTAGAAACGCGGCCTCTGAACCAAGTCATTGCAGGAATGCGAGGTGAGTATTAGGCATGCGGCCAAGGCCAAGGTGGAGGGGGGCTTGGTAAAGGTCGACGACAGCTTATCTATTACAATTGCAGAGCAACAAGACACTATGGGAGAGACTATTCAAATCCGACGTGACTTTCATGCCGCTACTGTACTCAGTTTGACCATACAACTAAGGACTTCCCCATATTATTGGCTAAGATTCATGAAAAGGGGGTGCAACCTCTGCAACTGATGAAAAACCTCCAGATGATGAGTGTTGAGCCTTGTCATGAGGACCCTAAGGTAAACATTATACTACGGAGTAAATGACAACTGGCAAGGATAAAGGGAAGCAAAATGTGCAAGGTGAGTGGATCCGCAAAGCACTAGAAAAAATTATTGGGTTTGATTTGGAACGCACAAAAGAAGCATTTATGGAAGCAAAGAAAAGCTACATTGAGGCCTCTACCTCAAGAAGTCAAGAGAAACCAGTTGAAGAAATGGACCCATCCATGATTACCATGTTCTTAGAGTCCTACATGAAACTGATCTGCGATAGTGAGGCTGTGAAAGGATTGCAGGAACTGATCAATTAGTGTGTTGGCAAGGACGACACTACCGGTGAACCGCGTGTAGTTAGAAATCTTGGCAAACATAAGGCAAGGACTAGACGTGAGATGAGACTCACCGTGCGGATAGGGGAATACAAAATGGACCAAGTTATCTTGGACCTCGGGTCCAACGTGAATGTTTTTCCAAAACAAACATGGGAAAGAATGGGGATACCTGTGCTCTAGTGGTCTCCAATCCAGTTAAGGATGGTGAATCAATAGAAAATTATTCCAATGATGAGGCTGTAGGGGGTGACAGTTGACATTGAAGGCACGAGCGCACTGGCGGATTTCAAAGTAATAGAGATTGTGGATGATAGAAATCCCTACCTTGGGCTCCTTGGAATCGATTAGGCCACTGATATGAATGGGGTAATCAATGTAAAGAAGAGAAATATGATATTTGAAAAGAAATTTCTCCGTATAGTGGTGCCACTGGGTCCTACGGGAGGACCGTGGTATACAGAACCAGTGCGTGATTATGAAAGTGATGACAATTTGGACCAGATTTACAAGATAACGGTGCAAGACCAGGATTGGGTAAATCTGACAGTAGATATGTGTATTTCATGGTACTACAAGAGCTCCTGCACATCAGATTCAGATGATAACTAGAGTGCTAGCAGAACCGACTACATGAAGTATATAAATTTTGTTGTAATATGATGAGAAAGTCATGGCGCTACGTATCATCAGATGTACGAAATCTGCCTTACTACGATGGGCTAACTGACATTGATCACTTTATAGATGCATTTGAAGGATAAGTGTTAGGAAAGAATCATTTCCAAGCATTGGATTGGGCACTACGCACTATACCCGCAAGAAGGTGGGGTATGCACAAGGATAATTTTGTTGATTGGAACAAATATAGGAGGAGGATGAGAATATGTTTTGGATAGCCAAAAGTACGAATCACAGACAAGTATGATGGAAGGGATGATTTGTGTGATCACCTGGCAAAATGGACTAAGGCTTATGGAGTAGTGCCCCAACCTGAATGGGTGCACCTGTTTTTCATACACTAGATGTCATACCAATGAATTGGTACATAGAAACAGAGCTCCACCATGGAACTGAAGAATGGGACATATTGCGCCAGGGGTTTATAATGATGTTGAGCTTTGAGGACTGGTTTTACAATATTGACACGGTGCTACAAGAGGTTAACACAACAATCTTTAGGATACCGCAAGATCCTTTGGACCTAATTCAACCTGATTGGACTACCCAACTGAGCCACGCGCTGGAATGCTATAACGTGACTGCTAAAGAAGAAGAGGAGGATCCCAAAAGGATTAATATTCTCGAAACAGAGGGTCATCAAGAGGTTGAAGGACCGCTGTAGATAGAGGATCCACACATAACCATGCCACTAAAAACTAGACAAGTCAACATTGGCACAGAAGTGGACCCGAAATTTGTGAAGATTGAGGACTATTTGGATGACGCAATAGTAGATAAGGTCACTAAGCTCCTCCGCGAATATCAGGATTTGTTCCCCACAATGTTTTCTAATCTAAAGGGAACAATAGGAGACATGGGTGTCATGAACATCACCCTGAAACCATACACGAAACCTATGAAACAAAGACCTTACCACCTTAATCCGAAGTATAAGGAAAGAGTCCACTCTGAGTTAGATAAGATGCTTGCGGCAGGTATTGTTGAACCGGTAAAAGAATCTGATTCGGTAAGCCCAATAATGGTTCATGGAAAGAAATAGAAGGAAGAAATAAGGATATGCGTAGATCTCTTGAAATTGAATGATGCTTGTGTGCATGATCCTTTCCCAACCCCGTTCAGTAAAGAGGTCCTTGATAATGTACGTGGCCAAGAAGCATACTCTTTCACTAATGGGTTCTCTGGGTACCATGAGATAAAAATCGTGACTGAGGATAGAAGCAAGACGACCTTCGTGACTGAATGGTGATGCTTTTAGTACACCGTAATGCCTTTTGGGCTGAAGAATGCACCACCAACCTTTTCACGTGTAGTCATTGTGGCATTTCGAGACTTCATTCAGAAATTTATGGAGATATACTTTGACAATTGGACAGTGTTTGGATTGGTCAAGCACCATGTGGTGAGTCTATGCTTGATGCTAGATACATGTAGGAGATACCATATTGGGCTCAATCTGAAGAAGTGTTTGTTTTGTGTCCCTTTTGGGATCCTTCTAGGTCATGTGGTATGTAGGTAAGGAATAATTGTAGACCCCGCAAAGATTGCGGTGATAATCAACTTGGAGTTGCCGAGGAATGTGAAACAGTTGCGCGCAATTCTAGGGCATACTGGATACTATAGGAATTTCATCAAGTGCTATGCCCAGATCACTGTGCCTATGGAGAAATTGTTAAAAAAGGATGCTATGTTCTATTAGAATGACGAATGTCAGTGGAGCTTGGATGTGCTGAAAGAGAAAATGGTCACTGTGCCAATCCTAGTCTTCCTAGACTAGAAGAAGGAATTTCATGTGTATGTGGACGCATCATGTATTGCACTCGGGGTCATGCTAACACAGGTTGGTGACGGAGAACTACATCACCCTATACTATTCCCAAGTCAAAAGCTGTCTAAAGCAAAGAAAAATTATTCCACGACAGAGAGCGAATGATTAGCTATCGTGTACGCACTCTAGAATTTTAGGCACTATTTGTTCTGTGGACACTTTAAGATGTATAGGGAGCATTTGGCATTGAAGTACCTGGTCAAGAAGCCTGTGTTCGGGGGGGGGATATGTAGGTGGTTGCTATTGTTCTAGGAGTACGACTTTGAAGTTATTGTCAAGCCAAGATGACTGAACGTGGGACTTAATCATCTATCGCGCATTGAAACGGGAGAGGAACCTACTAATTTGGAGGAAGTTCTGCCTAATGCACATCTCTTTGTGGTGTGCATTGCAGATAGCCATTTTGAAGATATTAACCACTCCCTGACTACATGATTGGCTCCGGAAGGTTATACAAGTCAACAAAAGAAGGAAGTGGTACTGCGCGTAGCAGACTTTTCTATCATCACAGGGCACTTGTACAAAATGGGGTCAGATGAAATATTGCAACATTATGTGCCAGACTTTGAACGAAGTAGCATCCTCACTGAGGCTCACAAAGGAGATGCAGGAGGACATTATGTAGGGAAATCAACAAAGCAAAATATTCTACGCACTGGGTTGTGGTGGCCAACTATATATAAGGATTTGAAAGAATATTGTAGGGCATGTAATGCATGTCAAAGGACTGGCAGGCTGTCGTGAAGGGATGAGCTTCTTCTAATGTTGTAGGTGACATTACAACCATTTGAGAAATGGGCGATTGACTTCGTGGGTCCAATTCTGCCTCAAGGAAAGAAGATGGGTGCGTGGTACATCATCATTGCAACTGAGTACTTGACCAGGTGGGCAGAGGCATAGCCCGTGAAGGACTGTATGGGCAAGACAGTAGAAACGTTTATTTTCGAATATGTGTTGACAAGATTTGGTTGTCCAAAGGTCTTGATGAGCGATCATGGTACACACATTCTTAATGAAACAATCAGTGCATTGACAGAAGAATTTCAAGTGTATCATAAGAAAAGTACTCCTTACCATCCGCAAGCTAATGGGATAGTGGAAACATTCAATAAGATACTAGAGATCGCATTAATGAAGGTCGGCAATGCTTAGAGAAATGACTAGGATGTGCATGTACTCGCGGCGCTATGGGCCTACACAACAACTTGCAACAAGCTCACTGGACAAACACCTTTCACACTTGTGTATGGCGTAGAAGCTGGGATGCCAATGGAATACATTGTACCTAGTCTGCGCATAGCAGCACTCACAAGAATGGTGGATCGCGGAGCCTTGGAAGAGAGGCTCACACAACTAGCAGAGCTTGAGGAGGACCAATTTCTAGCTAGATTTCATCAACAAGTTCAAAAGGAGCGTGAAAAGGCATGGCACGGTTGGCACATCAAACTGCGCACCTTCAAGGTAAATGATCTGGTCTTGTTATATGATAGTAAATTTGATAAATTTCCAGGGAAGTTTAGGATGCACTAGGTAGGGCCATATGTCATGAAGGAGATTACCGATGGTGGAGAAGTTCAACTGGTTAAAGTTTAATGGAGAACCCTTCCCAGGGAAGGTAAATGGCAACCAATTTAAGTCATACACCGGTGATCCAGCTAGGTGACTATATGAAGGAAGCATAGTCTTAGTGCTCTAGGAAGCTAAAAGAAAGTGGGGGACTATAAAATACATTACCTGGGTCAGAGAGCTATGCGATTGGGGAACTACGCAGAACAACGATATGTCATTGAGCCTATAGAAGTGCACAGGCAGCTGTGCTACCAAAGGAAAAACTACATAGGATAGATGAAAAGTGACTGTTAAAGTCATTACTCATGATTTTACGATGAAAAATGACCAAAGAGAGCGAGAGGGTGGCATTTAAGTCGAAATTTATGGACCAAATCTTTGAAAATATGTCGCCAATCTAACATTTATGAACTGATTTTGGGGGGAATGGTTGGATTTGAACTTCAAAGTGCCTATAAATCAGAGGTGGATGTTGAGCAAAAATCACTTGGCATTTTGAGAATTGAGTTGTTGAGCTCTCATGCGCACATGAACCATGAAACCTTTGAATTTTTGCTAGCAAGTTTAGTATTTGAGACATTGCCACAAGAGACATAGGAGTTGTTGCATGGCATCATGTTGACGACCACAGACACCATGAGCATTGAAGTAGTGCCAACTAAGAGAGTTGTTCTAGAGGTAGCTATGGCAGCAGATGGAGATAACCTAGAAGTTGCACCTGTAGAAGTACTGGAAGAAGTACCTAAATCCCCCCAGGATACCCCAGCCAAGGCCTACGTCGACCCAAGAGGAGACAAAATTGAAGAAGGACAAGAAGAAAATGCAGCCTCTGGTGTGTGCATCACCTAGGAAGCACCCATAGTCACGAAAAGCCTCCATGCATGAAAAGGCCAAAATGATTGACCTAGAGCCAGAATAACAGGTCAAAGAAATCCCCATGGATGATGAGGATATTGCATTGGAAACGAAGACCATTGAAATTGAGAGGTCGGACCCCATATCTAAGCTGTATGAATACATTCCTCCACACTGGGGAAAGATGAAGGTGCCCAAGGATATTGATGAGAGTAAGGTCACCTTGCACACACCCCTCTTGCTGAACCAAATTGTCTCTGAGGGATCGTGCTTGGGGTGAGCCCCCTTTTGAAGTTGAAGGACTAAGACTTAGCTGACACTGAGCACTTCTCTCATTTAGTGAAAGACCAACTTATGCACTGAGTCTTCCACAAAAATACTGGAGTGACCACGTCGGAGCTGAGGAAGTGGCTGAAAGTTGTGGACAAGGCAAGCCTGCTAAACCTACTATGGGTGATGCATTACAACCATGTACCTATCACACTCATAGTGATGAAGGAACTGATGTGCTTAGTGCACGATGGGTGTTTGTGGTTGGAGGAGCCGATAGACATCACGGAAATTCTAATCCATAGGATCATGTGCCTTCCATACACAAGAGAAAATGTGGCCATGACGTTTGTCGGAAAGGTTGGCGAGCATGCACTTGCCGAGCCGATGAAGGAAAAATTCAAGCTGGTAAAGAAGTCGCGTGGCTACGCCATTTCGAATATCTATGACCCTACTATCAAAGTGGCGATGCAAATATTAGCAAGGGAGGTCATGTGGAAGTGTTGCACAGATGAAGTGTCAGCACCAATGATAGCTTTGGTGGCCCAGTGCGCGGAGGGATTCCAATTTAACTAGGAGCACTACCTTTGCGGTGAGTTCCTTGTGAACTATCGTGAGGCACAAGATCATAGCAAGACCTTTCATTGTGCATGGCTATTGTTGTCCATAGTGCTAGTTGTGTGGGAGCTACCTAAATATACCTAGTTTCTTTTGGTCGAGTCAGACCTACCACAGGCAACAAAGTTCTCTTTTCTATGGGTGACAAAGGATCGTTAGCAGATAAACGACAAGAAGATCTTTTGGATGTTGATGGAAATGAGCATACATATGGCCATTAACCACAAGCCACGGATGACGCCTATAAATTTTGAGAAGTTGCAGAAATACATGGAATTCAAGGCTGACTTGCACCATGTCTCAATATAGGTGTGGAAGGACCCTGAGGAAAAATGGCACGACCCGCCATACTTGGCCACAAATGATGCAATTGCAACAATCCTCGATTGTTGGTTGATAGTTTGGCACAATGCCATGGAATCAAGAGTGGGATCCAGTAATACCACCGCACACTAGAAGAAGGAAGAAGCCAAGCTGAAGATGAAACAGCTCACCATGAAGAGGAAAAAGGAGGCTTGTGTCAAGGGCAAGGCAGAGCACACTACCAAGCAAAATTCGGGTGGACAGGAATGCAAAGAGGAGCACAACTCTGACTGGAGTCAGAAGTCACCTTCCTAGGAGATCAAGGAAGAAGCTCATCAGACAGAGCAGGCAGGAGCGAGCTTGGATATGACTCCATTCTGCACCAAGTGCACTAGAGATCAAGAGAAAGTAGGGTCGTGGAAGAAGTCCAAGGCTAGCAAGATGTCTCTCGACCCGATCACCCTGACAGAGGGGGACATAAATGATATAGGTGATAGGGTTTAGGATGCCACCATGGAATTGCTCCAACAATTTGAGCAGCTATAGCAGCAAGCATTGGATGCTATACAGATGGGTCTACACGAGCTGTAGATCCATGCATCACAAATACAGACGAGTGCGGCATCAACTAGCTTGGGGCCTCACACCTCAAAAGCCACGGGGATGCTGCGTGGAAGGGATCCTCAAGAAATAGTGCTGCTGGATGGAGAACTAACAATAGAAACTGAAGCTCACAAAACCACTGTCAGCACATGCAAGGTAGTTGGACTCAACTTGGCCGCACTTCTGAATGAGGTGCTTTACCTTTTGCAGGATGGCGTGATCCCCGAACTTTGGGCCCATGAATAGTGTGCGTTACAGGAGATCAATGAACATAAGGTCAAAAATGCCTAGCTAACTGTGCAGAGAGACTTTGCCCTTAACCTTGTCAAAGACATTACAGACAAGGACCAGCGCATTACCACCGTCGTGACTGAGGCATGCAAGACTATCCTAATGTTGGGAATTCCTGAGTCTGAGCTGATAGATGTGAGGATTTGGAAGCTCACTACTGGAGTGTGCGACACACAAACTGAATTGGCAAAGGTTCAGTTGGAGCTGAATCTCAAAATTGTAGGGTTGCAGTTGAAGGCCTAGCCTTCGACTGCACCAAATATCAGAGAACAACATGAGACCATTGTGAAAGACGTGGTAGCAGCAGTAGAAAGCACAATCATGGATTGTACCACACTCTTTGAGTAGTCGCTCGAGGTAGTCACCTACCTATAAGAAGATCCTATCATACAGGGGCTGGAAACAGAAGCACGAGAGCTACACCATTGCTATGACCAATTCAAATCTATAGCGTGCACTGTCACCATCACGTAGAGGTTAGCTAAGCTACAAGAGGCTAAGGTGTTGAAAGAGCAGGTAGATGCAACTCATCACAAGGAAGTCATGCTGAAGACTCGCTTGAAGCCTCGGTTGGACAGGGCCTACTCAATCATGACCCTTATTGAAGGAAAGTTGGCTAGTCTATAAGAGACTCAGCAAAAGATTAAGTCAAATAGCACAGGGCTAGTGACATAAGAGTTGGTCGAGGAGATGAAGCAGGTGGCAACACAATGCACTGCCAAGGTTGGCATTGTCCAAGTCAATCTTGGAAGTATTCGCAACATGATATCCATGCCAGATAAGTGATTCGAGGAAAATTCACCATGTTTGTGTTGGGGGCATGTTAGGAACGGGTCCCCGGGGGCTCAATTTTGGTGTTAAAACCCTAAGTTTTTGGGTAGAAGGCCTGAAGTTTTTACATAGAAATGTAAAGTCTTTGTGTTTTGTGGTCACAGAGCACGAAGATATCTAATGTCAAAAAGGGTTTTCTGCCCTTAGTCTAGATAGGTTGTGTCGGTTTTAGAGATCTGCCCTTGGTCTGTGGACCATGGGATTGTATAAAAAGAAGGTCTTAGAGGAGTCTAAGGTAATCAGTAAGTGAAGTAGAAATACTTGATGAGTCTGTAAAGAGGTAAGAGTGAGAGTCTTAGCGTAGGAAGAGGCTCTTCAGCTGAGTGCATAGAGGCCTAGGGTAGAAGTCTGGAGCTAAGTGTGTTGTCCCCTGTAGCTGTGTGTGCAAGGTCGATAGAGTCTCTATTGAGAATCTGAATCATCAATAAGGAGAAGTATTCTGGAATTATTGTGTACATTTCAACTATGTGTGTGTTATTTTACTTCTGCTATTAATGTTTCAATTATGCTATGTTGAATACTGGGTTATGAATTAATGCTATAATGATGCGTGAATATATGTATTTTACTTTGCCATATGAACGCAAGTAAGAATATATGTTTACACGAAGATAACTTCAATGCATGTTAAAGTTAATCAATACTTAAGCTAATCTGGGTAGACACTGAATTAAGGATAACTACAGAGGCACGTAAGCCCTTGATCTATCTATTTAGGGTCCACAAAGGATGATCAGAGACTTTTGTGGAGAATCTGAGGGTGAATAAGAGAAGTACATTGATAAGCCCTAAAGGGCTTATTGATCTACGTGCAGGTAGAGTGAAGGTCTACAAACTGACATCGCAACCGTCTCAAGGTGTGGAAACTTGGTTCGTGCATCCCCCCATACTGTTTCGGGTCAGACTTCAGTAGGTGATTCGTCTACTGATGCCAAAAGGGCCAGTATTGTAGGGATTTGCTTGGATGCTCAGGGCCCATCAAGCCAACACATATGATATCCACTTATGTCATTTCCTTTGCAATAGTTCACTAGAATAAAAAAGGTCATTGGTGAGGGTCATGCCTATTATGGGCCTTTAAGGTCCATCACCAATGTCACATATGGTGACGGTCTTTAAAAAAGCATTGTTGTAAGTGTATATAATTATGGTCATTTAAGTTTTGTTAGCAAACCCATTTTGAATGACACTTTTGGTGAGGTTCGATAAAATCCTATTACTAATTCTCTCTTTGGTGACACTTTTGGTGAGGGTCGTTAAAGTCCCATCACTAATTCTCTCTTTGGTCACACTTCTAGTGATGATATTTTATTCACCGTCACTAATTATCTTTTTAGCTAATTTTGGTGACGATCAATAAATGTTCATCATCATTGATCATTCCAATGAGTTTTTGATGATGCTTCATGCCTGTGACAGACTTTTAAGGTCCATCACCAATGTCGCATATGGTGATGTTCTTTAAAAAATCATTGGTTTAAGTGTATATAGTGATGGTCCTTTAAGGTTTGTCACCAAAGCCATTTTCAATGACCATTTTAGTGAGGGTTGTTAATGGACTGTCACTAATTCTCTCTTTGGTGACACTTCTAGTGAAAATATTTTATTGAACCTCACCAATGATATTTTTGGTTACTTTTGGTGATGGTTGAAAAAAGTTCATCATCATTGATCATTCCAATGAGTTTTTGATGAAACTATGTACCTGTTACTATATTTTTTGTCAAAATATAACAATTTAAGACCATTGTTGTGGAGTCTTTTTCATTATGTGTCCAAGGTCATAGTGGTTATAATAGTCAATCAATTTGCTAAGAAGTAATTAGTGTGCATCATTTCCGTCAAGTCATAATAATATAGTCTTCCTATGAGTCAACATATGATTCATCTTTATTAGGTTTATTATCTAGCAAACTTTCTTTAAATAATGTTCCACTAGTGTGTGTAGGAACTATATTATTTAATACATAATCAAGCTCTGTCAATTCTATTAATGAGAGAGACCTACCACTCCTCTACACTCATGGCACACCTTAACATGATTTGGAACAATACACTAATATTCCTTAGCACCTTGCATGTTTTGGAACATCTTTGTACCTGGAACATCTTTGTACCTAAAACATCTTTCCATGAGTAGGAGTCCCAAGCACATGATGGCATGTCATAGTATAACATAGCACTCCCCTATCATGTTTTGGAATTCCCTGTAGTCCCTAGCATGCCCTGGAACTCCTTTGTATAATATTTCGTTGACAAACATTAGCACTTGGCACACATTGGCACTTGGCATGTATTGGAACATATTATTAGTGTGCTTAGCATGCCCCTTTTGAAAAAGATAAAGTCCCAACTTAAAATCCTTGACACATATTGGCATACTCTAGCACCCTAGACATCCTAGCATGTCTTAGCACCTTTCATGCCTTGGCACTATTTGGCACATGTTAGCACACCCCAGAACTACCTAGCACACTCTAGCACTTCTTGGCATTCCTTGATATTCCTTGGAATGCCTTACCTGTGCTTAACATACACTATAAGAAAAAAGGACATTGGTGAGGGGCGAAAAATGTCGCCATAAGCTCATTGGTGATGGTCAAAAGAGCATTCGTCACCAAAAACTAAACGTCACCAAAGGTGGCGTCACCGAAAGTATAGGTACTATAGTGACATATAAAGTCTGTCACCAGTAATGATTTATAATGAAAGATAATGATTGTCACCATTTCATATGAGCAATGGTGATGGACCATAGCCTCCTTTACCAAAAATTGAATGTCACCAAAGGTGACATCGCCAAAAGTATAGGTGTTGTAGTGACATTCAAAGTTTGTCACCAATAATGATTTATAATGATGGATAGCAACTATCACTATTGCATATGAGCAATGGTGACGGGCCATAGCCTCAGTCACCAAAGGTGGCGTCACCAAAAGTATAGGTGTTATGGTGACATTCAAGGTCCATCATGAACATTGATTATAATGACGAATAGTGATTGTCACCATTTCATATGAAAAATAATGATTTATTGTGATGGATATTTAATGGTCATCACTATTGGTGCATATATATGGTGATGTTCATTGACCATCACCAAAAGTCGCATTGCTAGAAGTATAGATGTTGTGGTGACATTCAATGTCCATCACGAATACTGACTATAATGATGGACAATGACCATCACCATTTCATATCACCAACAACAATTTATGGTTACGGACCTTTGAGGCTCATCACTATTGATGCATATATATGGTGGATTTTGTTGACCATCACCATTTCATATTTTCGGTGAGGGTCAAAAAATCTCACCAAAGCTCATTGGTGATGGTGAAAATAGCCTCCATCACCAAAAATTGATCATCGCCATTCCATATGGATGTTAGGGCACGATGGAATCGAACCACCAACCTCCTGCTTGTAAAGCAAGTGCTCTCCCATTGAGCTAGCACCCTTTAAAGAATTATATTTTTTAAAATTAGAACTTGAAACTTCATAAATTGTAAATTCTACAACTTTCAATAAATTAAAGTCTCAGCAATATTTTACTAAACAAGCAAAGCAACATCGAAGATGTAGGTCCCTACCTAATGGTTATTGAAGTTATGAGAATTGGGTGGAGGGAAAAATAGTTATGTATAAGAGAACCAATATGTTCGGTTGAATACTCAATTATAAGTGAAACTCTATAGACATTTATAACCTATAAATGACCTATAACTATCAAATGCACCAAATATTGCAAAGGAATTGTCATAAGTGGATATCATATGGAAGAAGAGGAGGCACGGACTTGGAACCCTTGTACATCATGGCATGCCTTAGCACTTGGCACATCTTAGATTGTTTGACATGTCTTCATACTATCTGGCACATCTTAGCATGCCCTAGCATTCCCTAACACACCTTGGCAGTCATGACCTCACAACTAGCATTGCATTTTTCCATGACTTGGGAACCTTACATTTACTAGAACACCTGGCACTCCCTAGTTTTCATGCCCTTTGTTATCCTCCATAATGTCCTAGGCTAATGAAGAGATCGACGGAGGTAACCACAGACTAAGATTTTAGTTTGGTAGCTAGCCCTACCAAATCAGAGAGGGCTCTCTCTAAGAAATTACAACCAAGAGGTGACTAGAATGTAAAGGATTTTAGGCTAGGTAGCTAGGGTCAGGTGGGTTTTTGGAAAATTTAGGGACTTGGAACTCTATCCACCAGTGTGTTGTCTGGCAGGGACTTTGTCAAGGAGGCAAGGACATGGAACTTTGTCTAAGATAAAGCACCTAACATGCATGATAGAAGCTCCCTAGAATAGAGTAACTCCTACCTAGAAGAGTGTCCCCTACTCAAAATTTAGAACCCTTCTCTACTCTGCACTTTTCTTAAAGATAAATATGTGCATAAAATAGTACTAAGAAAAACACCTAAATTAAGAAAAGTGAGCATCTATGTCAAACTATAAAAATATAATAAATGTGGCTCTATAAGTTTGGGAAACACTAGACAAGCATGCTTTCATACAACACCATTAAGATGCCTA
This sequence comes from Pinus taeda, assembly GCA_000404065.3. Taxonomy (NCBI): domain Eukaryota; kingdom Viridiplantae; phylum Streptophyta; class Pinopsida; order Pinales; family Pinaceae; genus Pinus; species Pinus taeda. The sequence goes on along the minus strand of APFE031059891.1, from coordinate 7,597 downwards.
AAATCGATGCGATTCTTTCATCATTGCTATACCCTCACAAAAAAATGGAATCTATAGCATGTACCCCAAGGATGTATGCATTTGTTGAAGGTGTCGATTAAAAGGATCTGCTGAGATGAAGTAATATTGAAGGAGAAACACCTTCAAAACAATACATAAAGTCTATTGTGAATTCAACCCATTTTCACACAGACCAAGGATGGTACTAGGTACACTTCTCCGCTAAATGGAAACTACAATGTATTGTAGTGTTTCTGAATGAAAAACACCTTTAGTGCAACACAGATACAACTCTAACAGATATTGTCACTGTGGCCTCGATTGTCGATGATCTCATCAATATAGGTAACAACTTCGATAATTGAAAAAACAAAAGGTGAGATGCATAGATCATTTGAAAAGACAGATTTGGGCGTACTTCATTATTGTTTAGGAGCGTTAGTATAGAAAATGCAAGGTAACTTGTTGCATCTTTATGTCACAGGCCAAGGATGCGAAGAAATACATAAAGTATTAAATAGCATGGTATAAGTCAATTCTAGGTTATTTTGAAACGGGAATGGAATTCTCCTTCTGTGGGTTCTAATCTAGTGGGTATAATTTAAATAAGAAAGTGATAGTTATGGGGTTGAAATTGTCTCACAATTCATGAAAAGTCCCAAATTTGTTCACTAGAAAGAAGTAGAGCAAGTCGTCAGGTTTATGGAAGGGAACACCCTATTAACAGAAAGATAACTTGAAATTAGTCAGGCATATTATTTCTCATCCTCTTGTACTTGTGTGTTTTGAAAAGATAACCACATCCAAAGACTCAATAATAACTCTGGTAAAGTTTATATATGTGAAGCACTTCTGAGAAAACCCATCGCTTAACGACAATTGAGCGAGGAATATGTCGAAGGATTCAATCTTTCACTCAGTCATAAAAGGGAAGTTGGGGTATCTAGCATCTTGCCAACAAATTGACTCCAGCGATAATGTGAAGGGCAGGTTAACTACGAAACCTCTTTCCCACTCTGTAGTATTGTTCCCTCTTGAATTCCAATAGGTATCTGGCTACTTAGATCCATAAAACTCATGCCAGGTAAACTCTGCATGATACAATTGTGACATGAAAGCTTGACACGCACTCTAGTTTCCCTCTAAAAGAGGGTAAGTCAAAATATTATGACAATATTAACTGTAATTTGATCATACAATATTGAGGTATTGCATGGAATAAACAATATACTATCAATGCACTAATGAAGAAGTCAAAATAAATGAATTTCTTATTGCTACAATAGCGTCTCTTGGGATTCTCGGATAAAGCACCTAAGCTGCATGGCAAAAGCTTCCTATAATAGAGTACCTCCTACCTAGAAGTGTATCCCCTGCTCAAAATATAGAACCCTTCTCTACTGTGCACTTTTCTTAAAGATAAATCTGTGCATAAAACAAAACTAAGAAAAACACCTAAATTAAGAAAAGTGAGCATCTAATCAAACTATAAAAGAACACTAAATATGGTTGTATACAATATTGAGGTCTTGCATGGAATGAACAATATACTATCAATGCACTAATGAAGAACTCAAAATAAATTAATTTCTTCTTGCTACAATAGTGCCTCTTGGGATTCTCGGATAAATCACTGAACTTGCATGGAAAAATCTTCCTAGAATAGAGTACATCCTACCTAGAAGTGTGTCCCCTACTCAAAATATAGAACCCTTCTCTACTATGCACTTTTCTCAAAGATAAATCTGTGCATAAAAAAGAACTAAGAAAAGCACCTAAATTAGGAAAAGTGAGCATCTAAGACAAACTATAAAAGCATACTAAATATGCTTAAAATCGATGGACTTCTTTCATTGCTGATACAACCTCATAGGAAAACCATAATCTACAACATGTATCCCAAGACTACATGCATTTAATAAAGGTGTAGAGCGAAAGTATCTACTAAGATGAAGTATTTTTGAAGGAGAAACACCTTCAAAACAACAAATAGAGCCTAATGTGCATTCAACCCATTCGCACATAGGCCAAGGTTGCTACTGGGTACACTTCTCCCCTAAATGGAAACTAGAGTGTATTGCTACTTTACTGAAGGAGAAACACCTTCAGAGAAACATAGATAAAACTATAACATATATTGTCACTGTGGTATCAGTTGTAGAAGTTCCCATCAATATAGGTAACAACTTCGATAATTGAAAACCAAAAGATGAGCTACATAGATCATTTGAAATGATGGATTTTAGCATACTTTATTATTTTTTAGGAGTGTTAGTATAGAAAATGCAAGGTAGCTTGTTGCATCTTTATGTCACAGACCAAGGATGCGAATAAATATAGAAAATATTAAATAGCATGGTACAAGTCGATTACAGATTCTTTCGAAACAAGAATGGAGTTCTCCTTGTGTAGATTCTAATCTATTGGGTATAGAATTAAATAAGAAATTTATATTTATGGGGTTGGAATTGTCTCATGATCCATGGCAAGTCCTAAAGTTGTTCACTAGAAAGAAGTAGAGTGATTCATCAGGTTTATGAATGGTAACACCCTATTCACAGGTAGATAACATCAAATTAGCTGGGCATATTATTTCTCCTCTTCTTGTACGTGTGTGCTTTGAAACACTAACCACCTCCGAAGACACAAGAACAACTCTAGTAAAGTTTATAGGTGTGCAACACTTCTGAGAAAACCCATCACTTAATGACAAATGAGAGAGGAGTATGTCGAAGGATTCAATCTTGCACTCAATCATAAAAAAGAAGTTGGGGTATCCAGCATATTGCCAACAAACCAACTCCAACCATAATGTAAAATCCATGTTAACTGTGAAACCTCTTTCCCACTTTGAGTATTGTTGCCTCTTCAATTCCAATAGGTATCTTGCTGCTTACATCCACAAAACTTGTCCCAGGTAAACTTTGCATGATACAATTGTGATGTGCAAGCTTGACACGCACACTAGTTTCCCTCTAAATGAGGGCAGGTCAAAATATTATGACATGCTTAACTATAATTTGATCATACATTGTTGAGGTATTATATAGAATAAACAATATACTATCAATGCACTAATGAAGAACTCAAAACAATTGAATTTCTTGTTGCTACAATAGCGCCACTCTTGGGATTCTCGAAGGAGCCACTAATTTATACAAATTTTGAATCTTTAATTGGTCTGTAGAATGATTAAGCAATGGTAGTGATCACTCTTTTCGCTCTCATGGAAGGTCTATACAGAGTCAACAATAAATTGATTTAAAAGTGAGGTATATGCTTGAAAAATAGGAGTCCAACTCTTCAACTCTAATTTAGTGGCCAAGAAATACTCAACTGTAAATGCTTGATCTTCTACAATGTAAATTTCTAGATAAATGGTTAGCATAAATCTATCCATTGTCCACATATCCCAAAAAACCATGTATGTCTGGACTCTGGTTGTGTGTAAGAGAAGGGAGATCACATAAATAATCCATTATCAAAAGAAAAGGTTAAAAAACAACATTCTATGGACTTTTTTTTATTTTATTTTATTACGAATCTTAGAAAGTTTGAAAGGACATAACTGAATCTTCCCTCTCCTTCCACACTTCATTGAATATGCCCCTTTTCCAATGCAGATGTGGCCTGCAAAATCCCAATCAACAAATAGAATATGAAAAGTAAGTTTAATGAATTAAAGTAGCTTTGTTATACCTCAAGCAAATGGACTATGAGAAATTAGATTCATTCTCTACAAAAGATGATATAGAAAGATCTAGTTACATTTTTAATTGAAACAAAGGTAAATTGGATTCATGCTCTACAATAGATGATATAATGAGATCTAATCACATTTTCAACTCAAACAAAGGTAAGTTGAGTAAGCTCAAGCTCCAAAATGATGGCATCCAACTTCTGAGTGGCAGCTACTATATATATCTAGGTAGAGGCTATAACATAAAGATATTTGTTATATGTGAAGATAAAAAAATGAAAGGAATGTGAAATTTTGACCATCAACTATAAGTTCCTTTCAAGGACTAGATCAAACCATAACATTGTTATCAAGATAATCAACTCACCCATTCTAGTATGCTTCTAGTAGTTTCATGATAAAAATCAAACTCAATAAACTTCAAACAACATAAATTAACCAACAATATTTCTAAGGTTGGTTACCTAAGGATTATATCATACTAAATTACCTTTTTCATCTAACATTGAAAATGATTGTGAAAGAAATGAAGACAAATCAGTGATTATGATGGATGCATGTGATGAAATAAAATAAAAAGAGACCTTTCGTCTTGCTACTAATGAGCCTTCTAGGGAATTCTTGGATGAAGTTGTTCCTGATATACTTTCTGAAATCAAAATGACAATTTCTAGCTACTCTGATTTGACGGACAACAACCCTAATGCTTATGAAAATGAATATGGAAAGCAATAAGCATCGATGAACTTGGTCTTGAAGAAGGTGTCTCGAAGTCTAATATGGATAGTATTTAAAATTTATACAGCTAGCAGAGGTTTTTCCCAGTTGGGTTTCCTAGAAGATTTTGTTTTTTTTTGCTATAGTGTGACCACGTTTTATTTCTGTTCTATTCCACTACAAAATGGTAGAGATATTTTTTGTCTTCATCCAGCAATTAGTTTTAGATTTATTCATTCAAGCAGTAGCATAATTTCAAGGAAATTCTACACTAGGGACAATTAATCTATATTTTCACTTAAACCTTTTGTAAGTAAAATTCACAGCTAAATTTTCATCCAAAGTGTTTAGGTTACTAGCAAGTGGTATCAAAACATATGTCAACATTGCAAGGCATAAATCATACTATTCAATAAGGTTGAGACTTGAGATACAAAAATCTTCCCAAGTTATGCAAACAAGAAAACTTCTGATTTTTAGTTCTAAATCTATCCAAACAGAACAAAATTATGCCATTTTCAACACCCTCTAGTAAAGTTATTCCTAACCTCATTCAACTCAATTAAGAATATGTAAATCTAATTGAGATTTCTTCTTCATTTCATGCTTCTAAGTTATATATTTATGTAGCCTAATATATCATTTATGTTAAGTGATTATTCATTAAAAAGATATTTAGTCCGTCGAGCGCATCTACCTAATTTTCTGATCAATTTCTAGAAAGACTCGATCATACATTTGCAGCAGAAAATAGAAGACTGTTTTAGTACCTAGTGCTATAAAACTCTAATATGGAAAAAGTATTTTGAGTTATTTCCCTAAAAATATTTACAAAATTTTCAATCCCAAAGCCATTTCAGGGAGACTTTTGGTCAGGGAAAAATTTGTTGGAAATAATACTGAGAGGGGGGGGGGGGGGGGGGTGGATCAGTATTATCTGGTCAATTATTTTCTTTTTCAAACCCAGAACATATACGCTACTTCAGTTAGAGAAAACCGCGTATATATGCAACTACAGATAAGGAAACCTTCCTATACCATACAGACTTATAATTTAAAATATGCTACGGATGTTGAACATTAATCTTTGCATCAGGATCATATAAACAGTAGCCAAGAACAGAAAAATAGAGCAGAAAACAATCACACACAAGAACACAAGATATAAGGTGGGAAACCCAATGTGGGTGAAAACCACCTGCTGCAATATGTTTATATCTTTTCAATTAGAAACTTCTTTTTACAATGATTCTGTACTGGTGCAGTCCTTTACCAGTATGCAGGCTGCTACCTGCAGAGAGCTACAACCCTCTCTGGTTTTCCAGCTTCTCGTGCAAGGGAGCTACAACCCCCTTAGTTCTTGTACTAGCTGAAACACTAGTACATAGGTGTTGCCTGTAGAAGACTACAACCTTCTCTTCCTTCCAGGGACAACATTTCATAAATTTTCAAACTAGATCCACAAATAACATCAATCATCAAGAATTGTTGCATCAACCAATCACCTTTTCACCAATCAAAACTGAATCAAAATAAACACTTCTCTGACGACTGTACCCAGATCATAATAACAGTAATCGCACCCCACTTCTGAACCCAGAACACTGTAGCAATAAAAAGAAGCAGCTAGAACATAAATCAAGAGATGTACGCTACTTCACTATTCAGAAACCTGCGTACAGATCTACAAATTCATTCTTTCAAACATTCAGATATTAGTTAACCCAGATTATCAGATTTATAGATCAAGTGTGCGCCACATATCACAGATCAAAATCATATAGAGATACCACTATTCCAGCCTTAAGATTTTGACCGGTCAATAGAACTTATCCTTCTCCTTGTGCTCAGGTTCCTTCTTCATTCAGATCTAGATCTACACCATAACCCAATCACAGTATTCTAGATCTAGCACTTTATCTGATATTCAATAATTCAGAAGATGCCTTGCCAAATGATCTCTTTCCTCTTTTATAGCCTTAGGCCTTTCACAATACCACAGACCAAAAACCATAACAATTCAATACCATGGACCCAACACTTGGGATCAACACTTTTGGATGCGATACCATGGACCAAAACCATAGGATCAAAAATTGTCAGACTAATACCATGAACCAACCATAAGATTTCCCATGTGCGTTCGCTTTTCTCTGCATGAAAGTGTGTAAACTTTTCTCTGCATGAAAGGAAGTTTTCTCTGCATGAAAGTGCGTGAACATTTCTCTTCATGAAAGGAACTTTTCTTTGCATGAAAGTGTGTGAACTTTTCTCTACGTGAAAGGAACTTTTCTCTACATGAAAGGAACTTTTCTCTGCATGAAAGTGCGTGAACTTTTCTCTTCATGAAAGGAACTTTTTCTGCATGAAAGTGCGTGAACTTTTCTCTGCGTGAAACTCCATGAACCAGAAAATAACTTTGCTGCACTATAATTTATCATCTGAGATGAGTGGGTTGCCATCAAGTACAACATATGTATCATAATGCCAACAATCTCCTCCTTCGGACTTGATGGAAACAACAACCAATCACTCTCCCCCTTTGACATTAAGGGCAAAGGGGTGGACTACCATACTCCCCTTGAGTACCTGCTAAAAACTCTGAACGCGCTCCCCATTTGTATATGCTCTGTGCTGAAATGCTGTCTTCAAAAAGATGTTCTACAAGAAATAACATGACTCCATACATTATACGTAACCTTCCTATCATCAAGACTCATACATACATCCATCTCCCATCCAAGTGTGAATACACAAGATAGACAAAACTCATTCATCCCAGGCATAGTGGGGAAACCAGAATAGGCCATTGCATGACCTTGATATGAAAAGAATTACATGACATAGAGACAAGAACAACTATCAGCAAAATCAACCTTCAGACCAGCACACATTGATCTACTCCACCAGAAAACTCTTGAGAAACCAAACCAAGGACTTCTAAGATAATGCCAACAATGCGTCATTAGAAGAATATATGCTCCCCCTGAACCTGTGCCAGATGATCTCTAATGGACCCATTCGACCCACATAGACCGGCAAATCTACGTGTATCCACCTGCTTACAATAGACAAGATTCAACAGCAGGATGATGCATCAACAACCCCCAGCTTCTGTCTGAGGTATTCAAATGTCTCCTTGGGCAATGGTTTGGTGAGTATATCAGCAACTTGTTCCTT
>APFE031059887.1:1276-92052 GCA_000404065.3 Pinus taeda | reverse complement strand
TACATTAAATTACAACATCCATTCTTGATCCACCTAGCCCCAAGAGGATCAAATATTTTTTCACTCTATGCTAGTTTGTATATCACGATATTTTAATTCCCCCATTTAAATAGGGTACATTCTAGAAGAATACTATGGGTCAATACCATGTGCCATTTTGGTGAATACCATGGGTCAATACCATGTTCCATATTTCTATTAATTCTAATATTAGGGTTAATAATGGTTTTTTTGCATGGTATTAATAACAATCTAGTCCATGGTATTTGACCCATAGTATTTTGCCCATAGGTTTCACCTAAATATAACACATTTTTTGAGTGTTCGTAAATATAAATATAAGGTGACTTATGGAGTAAATATAAAAAAATGTTTTATTTGTTTAACATACCTCTCGTTTATTTATATTTTTATTAATTTACCATCCCTCTTTTACAAATATGGTATTTGGCCCATAGGATTCACTTAAATAAAACCTCTTTCTTTACCATACGTGACGTTTTATTTATTTACCATACCTCCACTTTACTTATATTTTTATTTGTTTACACCCTTACATGTATATAAGGTGACTTGTGGAGTAAATATAAAAAATGTTTTATTTATTTACCATACCTCTCATTTATTTATATTTTTATTAATTTACCATATCTCTTTTATAAATATGGTATTTGGCCAATAGGATTCACTTAAATAAAACCTATTCTTGAAAATGGGCGAATGGATTCACTTAAATAAAACCTATTCTTGAAAATGGGCGAATGGAAGGTTGTAACTCCTAATTTCAAGGGCTAAATTTACCTTTTTTACCCTCTCCCTTAAAATAAGGTGGGCTATTTGAGGTGATTTGTTAAAATGTACTATGATACAAAATATTCGCCCACTAAAAATTTAAAACCCCTTAATTTCGCCAAAGGGCGAACATTCGGCCCTAAAATCACCCCTAGTTGGAAATTGATGAGGGTGATGGATTTACATGGCCTTAGTCCTATTGGAGCATTTGAGCAAAGGAGGTGAAAGCTTAACTTTGACTTTCCTTGATTATATTTCTGATATGATTTTTCTTACGGTGATAGAATGTTCTTGTTGCTTATAGAGGTTAGAGAACACCTGCATTCATTAGAGAGAGATACATGGGGCAAAGAATATTTTTTCTTTCCTTTTCTTTTTCATTTTTTTTCCTTTTTTCTAGGCCTACTAGTTACCTCAATGAGGTTTTCAACTAGTAGGTTTGCCTATGCGCCTTAGAAGAGGTTTTCACCTAGGATTTTGTTCTCTTCTTTTTGCTCTTTTTTCAACCCACTAACTGCCCCATGGAGGTTTTCAATTAGTGAGATCTCAGGTGCCTCAAAAGAGGTTTTCACTTGAGATTTTGTTTTTATTTTGTTTCTTGTTTTTCTCTTTACCCTTTTTTGCCCTCTATCCTACTCTACTTGAAAAAAGGAAAAGAAAATCTATTTCAAGTATAGGAATACTTCTAATGGATCCATTTGCACATCAAGATGATAAATAAACTCATATCTAGGCTTGAAATATATGCTTTGACATGTACTTGAATATGAGAGACCAACTGCTTTGACTTTGATGATGTCAAACATTGTTGAAAAGAGTGGTGCTCCTACTTAGTGATTGTTAGGAACCAATGTTCAATATAGTTGTGATGCCCTTGGTTCGCTTTCTCATTTGGATCATTCTTCATGTCTTGTTTTTTCTGTGCCATTCAAATCTTCTACTATTTTTCAATTAGCCCCTTGAACACATAAAGGATCTGATGATAAGCATAGTATAAATTCTTCAATCTAAAGCTCCAATGGTTTCTCTCCATCGAAGGTGGTCCATGATGCTTTATTCTTCTATGGATATTCTTCTTCTTGATTTTGTCTTTAATGACAGTAGATGAATCTTCTTTTTGGAATACTTTTCCTGATCTAAGATGAATAAAATTTAGATCAAGAGGAGATGTTTGGAATTTTTGTACCTCATAATGGTAAGTGAGTTGAGTTACTTTGTTGTTTAGGTTTGTAAATGGTTGTACAGGTAGTTGAGTGGGAGTGGATCTTTGAGATGGATGTGGTTGAGGTTGTGGATCTAGTGGAGGTGGATGGTAGGAATAACATGGAGTAGGGTATGGAGGATATTGAGGAAAATATTAAGGATATTGTGGATTTCTCCCATAAGTTCATTGCCAACCTTGTTGCCAAGATTGGTTTTTGGGTTGAGATGACCAAGGTTTCCAAGGAAAGGATGTGTTCCAATTAATTTGAGATGGATGTGTGTAACCTTGAAATTGTGAATTGAATTTTTTCATCATAATAAGTTGACCATGTTGCTATGGTATTCTTGGACCTACATGACATAGATGCTTTGGAGATTGACTTGTTCCACTGTCCTCCTGGTAAAATTCTTTCAACCTTGGTAATGATAGGAAATATTTAACAAAAATCTTAGCTTCTTCTTTTTTCTCATTTTGCATTCTCAATAGTTCTAATTTTTCACTTAGATTGCTAAGAATTTATGTTTTAAAGTTATCAAACAAATTTCCAATTTCAACTTGACTTACCAATCTCGATGCTGATTTACTTACTCTCACCCTTCCTCTTCATATGTGCTTGCATGTTTCACAAATTTCTTCAAATTATAATTGGTAAACATCACCTCTACTCGAGAGATCAAGGAGATCAATCCACTTGTCTCTAATTGCTCTAAGAAAGATGATTTTTAGTGTGTCAAATACTAAAAGACATAATTTTTCCTATTAACATTATATATAATTCTCTGTATTATATCCTCAAGGCTCTCATATTCATTTTGAGTCATTCTAAATATTTATTCTTTAAGATCATAATATTTATATTTTTCTAGAAATATATTTTGCATAGCATTCCATGATCTTATTGAATTAGTCTCTAAACTCATGAACCATTTAAGAGATTTATCCTTCAATGTTACCAAAAACAGTATCATTTTTTGAGTTTTTAAGAAATAAACATAAGATCTACAAAGAATTTTAAATTCAAAGAGAAAGGTTTCCAAATCCTCTGACCTCATACCATAGAAGTTGGGAAGGAAATATGGAGGGATTTTCTTCATATGAACACTGATATCACTATCTTGAATGGGCAATCCAAGAGGATCTTCCTAATTTTCATCATCTCCATCCATTTCTTCTACCTTCTCTTCCACCTCTTCTTCTTCTACGTGCAAAAGTGGATGGTGAGGTTGTTCTTACAGCACCATGTGGTCAAATGGGCAAGATTGTGTTGGAGAAGTATTTTTTTTGTTTTATAATTTTTTTTAATAAGAATGCTAATGCAATGCACTTTTTCTGTTTTTGAAATGAAATATGCCTAGTGCAATTTTTTGTTTTTGCAGAAAGTAAAAGAAATGAAACAGCCAGGGAAGAAAACAATGCATACTTTGGCACCTCCTTGGCAATGGTGCCAAAAAGTGATGAGCCCCAATATTGCAACAAGGATGTTGCAATTCCCAAGGCTACCAACTTAAATTATCAAGTTGGGGTTCATACAAACTTAAGAGTTGTCGACACTATATGTGTAGCATGCAATGTGTTCTTCTTTTGTTGACCTAATGAAATGGAGTGAATATCATGAATTGTAGAAATGGAAATGCTTGAAATGGAAATCTTAACCTATAAAAGACAAGGAAGGAAAATCTATTCTAATTGCATAAAGTAAAGAGCATGAAACGACTCTAAAGACTAACTAACTACAATTTCAGGAACATAAATATTGTATTTACTGCAGAGATGAAATATGTTAGCCTACTTGCATATGAAATTCAAGATTCTACTTGCGGAATGTAAATCATTACTCTACTTGCAGAATGTGAAAAATTGCTTAAAAAGGGAAACTTGATCTAAAGCTTATGACTGGAAAATCTAAGAACATAACTTCAAAACATAGGTCTAATTTACTTGCATTGAAAAGTTTCCCTTCTTATCACTGATTTCAAGATAATTTAGCTTTAGTAACAGAGTCTTTACACATTACGTAAGAGAACAATCTTTGTGATGCAAATGTGGAAATCTGTCTACTAATTTTAATTGTTGTTCTATACTCGCAGTGAAAGAAGGATGGGTCTAAAGTGGTCTTTGGTCCTCCCAAACCATGCATTCAAAGTCTGGAGGTCATTATTCAATTCCAAGATACAAAAATCGAGCTCTTAAAGAAAATCTGGTCAAGTTCAGATAACGTTACATAATGTTATAGGACTGCGACGTTATTGCTACAGGATGCTATAGGATTGCCTTGTTTTGTTACAGGATTCTATCTGTGAGAATTCTGAGGTGGAAAAGGTAATATAAAGGTGATAAATGGTAGTGTAAGGTAGGAGAAGGTGGTATGTTTCCCTTTCCAATCTTATTACCCTTCAAGGGCCCATCTTGCACAAGGAACAATGCACATGGTGGCCTTCAACAAACCAGAAATGTACTCTCGGTGAATAATGTTTTGGAGTTTTTGAGGTAGAAAGAAGGAAATGGTGGTAGAATAATGAATTTAAATGAAAATTCTAACCTTGCAAATCCACATTAGTACATGCACACCACAAAAAATATTATGATTTTAATACTTGAAAAGGCTAAATACCTAGTCTGCCAGCTAGTCTGTCCTTTGGGTTATCTCACCAATGACAAAGAAAATTGAATTAAAATGAGATGGGGTAGTTTTTTTTATTATGTAGGATGCCCTAAGACTCTAATCCAAGTGAAATCTCTCAAAAATACCATTTTTAAAATGTGCTAAAAGATAACAGAAAATTACTACTCAAAAAACTAGAAATTCAAGAATCAATGAGCTAGTTAACCTACCAAATGCCTAACATAATCAAGTGAAAATGTTATGGGGTAAATTTTATTATTAATTTGAATGTTTTTCTTTTAGGACTCTATCCATGTGGAATTAACTCAAAATAACCTCGTTAACATGTGCTAAAAAATAGCAGAAAATTACTACTATTTTGCTACAAGAGACTTCCAGAAATTCAGATTTGTGAACTAGTAAACCAATCCAAGTAGATCAATGATGGACATGAATTTCCAAAGTTGTTCTAAGGATGCATAATTCTTGTGACTCTTTAAATAACTTGAAAAACAACTCACTTCAATCATTTAAGCAATATGACCTACAAAAAAAGAAGTGTGAATACTAAATGCAAAAAGAAAAGATGCAAGTGAAAAAGACATTGCAAGGAAGTAAATAAATTGTACAACAGAGGTTTGAGGCTCTTGGGAGGGCCAAGCCCAAGGATACTCAGAGTTATATGAAGGAAACCAAGCTTTAAAAGTTAAAAATGGCACCAAACTTCATTTTTTGAATCAATCCAAGTATATCCCTACTAGAAATGAAAGAAGACAACTTTCCCCTCAAAAAACCCTCAAAAAGTGGATCTAGTTCTCAACAGGAGGAATCTTTATTTAATGACATGGAACACATTCCTATTTTCTCAATCAACGGATCTCCATAATTTTTTCAATAATTTCATAATATCTTATTCATCTATTATCCAATCTTATTCCATCCTATAGTAGGGAGAAAGTCCCTATATTATCTCATTCAGAATTTACTCAATATTCCTGCAAAAATAAAAATAGTAGACTACATACTATTGCAATTATCTCTAAACTTTATTAATAACATATTAAAGTTAAAAAAACATGATTAAGTATAGAAGGATATATGTTAATACATACCTTTTGTAGCCTAAAAAGGGTTTAAACGAGTCTTATATTTCAGTCTAATTTTGAAGGTCTGTCCTTTTCGCATTAAATTTTATTTTAATGTTATACAAATTAAATAAAAATGAAATATATATATATATATATATATATATATATATATATATATATAAATATATATATATATATAATATATATATATTCCACTGGAAAAATATGTAATTTTTATTACTATAGAGAAAATTACATATTGTAAATGTTGTTGCATATGTTGTATTCTAAGTCTAACATGAGGGACTCTGAGTTGTCTAGATACACCGCGTAGGGTGCTCTTCCTGATAAAACAAAATAGCTGTTTTTATACTATTATGTATCTGTTTACACCTGTACATAGGCCACGCATGGCCTCTTTCAGTATGATATATCATCAAAAAAGTTCAAAAATTGAGTTTTATTTGCTATACAAAAAACATTAGAAAATCAGGGACTTGGGTCCCCCTGGTATTGCTGGTCTATATACAGCCAATGATAATAACGAAATTCATCAGTCCCCCTCTGCTCTTGAATCACCCATTCTCCTCTAGGTAATGACGTGGCCTCCTTGGATAATTGGTCAGCATTGTTGTTATGCTCCTTGTAGATGTGATTACAAGAGATATTGTTAAATTCTGCCTTGAATATATTCACTTCATGTAATATGATGTTGAGTGTGTGAATGTGGCAAACATATATGCTATTGAACCAGTTAATAATAATCTTTGAGTCCCCAAATATATTTAAATTGCAGCACTGATGTCCCAAAGAGAATTGTAATAGGTGACGGAGGGTAATGAGTTCCGCGAAATTGTTGGTGCCAACTCCTAGCCCCATCTTTACTTTGTAAAAATGATGTTCATTTATGAACAGAATGAAGCCACCTCCACATCCCTGTTGATTTGCAGCCCCATCAAAGAAGGGCCAGGGGGTAGCTTTGTCAATGCAGGGAGGTGGGTGGGTGCGACGCTCTCTAGGGGGTATAGGTTCCGGCAATTCATGATGTGCAGAGATTATTCCAGCCTCAATGTGTGGCCAACACACGGGTTTGTCATCAAAAATGAATCGATTGCATGCCTGCCAAACAGACCAGCTGACAAGCTAGGGAAGGCATTGGAGTTTTGATCCCTTGTGTCTACCAGATCAATCCTCCCATGTGTTGTTAAGATCATTGCTAGTCCATGACCCCGCGAACCCGATAGATGAGGATATGCTCCGCCAAAGAGCTTGAATTGCGGTGCATTGTAACAAGAGATTTTCCGAGGATTCTGATTCTCGTTTACACAGAATGCACCAGGTAGGCCCAAAAATGGCTCTGTGAGTAAGATGTTCCCCCGTGGGCACTATGTCTTTTAAAATGCACCAAAAGAATAGTCTAGTGCGCGGTGGTGCCGTAAGCTTCCAAATGTGACGCCACCAATTCAATGTATGATATGGTTGCTTGTGATGTATCAGAGAGCTATAACCTGACTTTGGGGAATAAATTCCATTCTCTACCAGACACCAAACTAATTCATCAGGTCCCTTTTTTATCCTAATGTGGGATTCCAATAGAGCTTGGATATATTCATTCCATTCCTGGTGCCATCGAGGGGGAAGGCTGATGTGCTGTGTCGATTTCCAAGCTTGTGCAAATATATTCGAATGTTGTTGGTCTACAATGTGCGCGAAAACCTTGATCTCATGTGCATTTAGATATGTGATGAGGTATCTGGATAATAGGTGTCTCCCTCCAAGCCAATCCACGGATCCAGCCCAATCCTGCCTAGGGAGCCATCGTTGATACGCCACACCAGATTGTCTCTTATATGGGGGAGTGAGTGGAGCAATACCTTCCATACAGATGAATTGCCCATCGATGGCCATGTGGGACGACGAGCCCAGTCCAGCAAGTTCTGTGGACATATATATATTATATATTATATTTATATAATATATAATATTTTATTATTATATTTTATATATATATATATATAATATATAAATTTTTAATTTTTTGTTATTAGATCTATGTGATGAGTAAAAGAGTAAATTGTTCTCAGGATACAAACCTCTTTTTTAGTGCAGAACTTGAGCAAAGGTACACTCAGAAATTTTGTCTCTCCTGCTCGATAGAACCAAATTAGATATCTATGCAGTTTTGAGTCACACATTAATAAATGTTTTGATAAGAAAAATCTTTTTTTTACTTTTTATATTAAAACTCTCTTATTTTTTAGTTTATATTAGTAGTTAGTTTATGTGGTGGGATGATACATAATTACTTGTTATAAAATTTTTTTTTCTTATTATATGTTGGAAATTTTTTTATATATATATTCAATGTTTTATGTTATTATTTTAAAAGTTTATTCAAATCAAATTTAAACCTTGAATATTAATTTTTTCTCTCTTAGGTGAAGCATCTCTCTCTCTCTCTCTCTCTCTCTCTCTCTTTATATTATAATATTTATTTGATGTAAAATATTTTACTCAATATGCGTGTTGAAATATTTGATGTATAAGCATATTAAACTTTTATTTTTTATTATCTTAAGAATGAATTAAATCACACATCTCTCTAGTAATGAGAAGTGAAAATATAAGGTTTTTTTTTTAACATGAACATTGAAATATTTTACTTATTGATGATAATAAAATATTTTATGTTATTAATATAAACTGATTAAAGATCATGTAATATCAATGATATTATTTTATGTCAATTCCATATTAAGTAGTGAAAAAAATCCCTATCTCTTTGGTACTAAAAAGTAAATTATTTTTTAGTATTTTCAATTACTTTATTTCTTTATATAAACTTAATATAAAATTAAAGTGGAAATTGAAGTATTTTATTTATGACAGAGATTAATTTTTTTAGCTATTACTATTTTTAATTTGTTAATACAAATAATATTTTAGTTTTTTAAATGTAATATTATGTGACAGTATCTCTCTCATACTAAACTATAGAGCATCTCTCAACTTAATAAAAAATCACACTGTCTGAAAATATCTCTATGTATTATATACCATTTATAAAATTTTCACACTAAACTAAAACCACCCAAATAATCAAAACCAAATACAAAAAATAAAACTTTCCTTAACTCCAAAATGAAAGAGAAAGGCAATGCTCACAACATGATTTACTTTTCCCCTTTAACGGATCCATCTAGTTATCTATTGAGGATGTACCTCTAACGCCTAAAACTATATATTGTCAAAAGGAGAGGGGCCCATATAGATATAATGAGATGCCAAGAAAGTCAATGAGAGTAATTTGGAAGTAAAAATCAAACATGAATGGTATATGCATAGGCAAGCCAAGAGCGATGGCATGGCAAGGAAGTCAATAAGTGACATTTGGATGTTATCTCCACAAGGGGTTGGAAAAATCAAAGTCTTGAATGTTCCACGCAAAATGAGAGATGGTGTGAAGTCAAAGACATGAATGGTCCATGCCAAATGACATAGTGTGAGCTCAAACACATGAATGCTCCATGCTAAGAGTGTGAACTCATGCAAAATTATTGAGAGGAAAAAGATATTAACAAATAATATTTTGCTTAGTTTTTTTTTAAGTTGGTAATTTTTGATTTTGTTTATTAAAATTGTAAAATTGTTAAACAATGGTTGGTTGTTTTGTAGAAAACTATTGGCTTATATGATTCCTTGTTAAATTATTTATTTAACATATATAATGATAATTTTAGGCTCACATGACAAGTGTTAACTGGTTTTGTCCAATGTTATATATTAGTCAATGGTATTTATATGTAGTATGGTGTAATTAATAATATATATATATAAGGTGATTTGTTTCTATAATTAATTTAATTTGGTTATTTATGTTTTTTTTTTTTTTTTTTTCTTTTCTATTCCACATGTGTTATTTTTATTTTTTCTAAAAATTAGGTTGCTTTCTTTAAAATCTAAATTGATATTTTAAATCTAATTTTTTTTATATAGAAAAATGTTAGTTACATTATTTATAATCAAAGGAAAAAATGAAATTTCATTCAATATTTATCTTTATTATTTTATCAATTATCTAATTAAATTAATCTTTTCCATTCAAATTTTATAAAATGAATTTTATTATCTTTCTAATTATATCATTGAGTTTTTTCACTCTCGTTAAATATATAACATCACTTGCTTTGTCTTGGTATTTAAAAATGTTTTTTATTTTTTCTTGTTGTACAACAGTTGTGGATTGGGTGATGGCTAACATTTGTGAGATTGGGTGATGGCTAAATTACTTTATTAAATACATTTGAACTTATTTTAATTAAAAAAAAATTACTTGTGGGTTAAGTTATGATGAATGATAATATGGAAATTTTATTTTGTTAAAAGATATGGAAAAATTATTGTGTTTAAAAAATTAAAGTTTTATAAATTTTTTTATAATTAATTTAAATTTAAATGAGCAAATATAAAGTTTTAAGTTTATATTTCAAATTATCTTTTAATAGGGTTTGATAAATGTTTGTTAATTGAATAGGATAGGTAACATTAATTAAAAAATAAAACTTAACTATTTAATCACCTTTTCACTAAAAAGTAGTAAGGGATATTTATTCCACTAAATGATTTAAGATTTATCACTAAGTGTTAAGATAACTAAGAGTTCTTTGGTGGGTCATTTGAAATGACAAAGAGTTTACTTTCAAAGTTAAAAGGAAATTTCTCATGTTACCTTTTTCTTTAAGGGGAATTTCTCACCTCTATCTCCGGTCATCATTTTGGATTGAAACAAGGTCTCTTTTTTCAACAATGTCTCTTTTTCAACACTGTCCGTTTGAATGGAAATGGCTTGAAATAGCAAACCACTACGACTCAAAATTCTCTTAAATATTAGTCACTTAAATTGGCGAAGAGTTTGATTGTAGTGATAAGAGAAATGATCCATAAAAGTTTACTTGCATAAAAAGGAAGCCCACAATTAGAAAAACATATATCTATTTTCAAATACTCATGAGAGGCAAAAACATGAATCTATTTTCAAATTCCCATAAAAGGAAAAACAAGTATCTTTTTAATAACACTTTATAAAAACATTTTAAGAAGGTAATTATTTTCTCCAAAGTTTTATAAAGATTATTTAAAGATTATTTTGAGGTATGAAATTGTGATTTGTAATTTTTTTTTAAATCAAGATTATTTTAATATTTTTATTAGTAATGGGAAGTTACATAATTTGTGAATGGTCTGGAAAACCAAATCATTGAGAAAATAAAAATTGTCGAAACTTAAAATTAAGTTGTCTAAAAAAATAGCGCTAATATATACTAAACATTGGAAGTGTCTAGAGGTTTCAAAAGAGTTTATTATGAGTTGTGTGAATAGTCTAGAAGCATTGATTTTAATAGCTTGATCAGGTAAATGACTAAAAGTTAAAAGATCCCTACAAAAAAATATATACCAAATTAAATAGGGTTAGAGTTATCTGTAACACCCTCCTCCCGCATTTACCCAAGCTGACTGGCCTACCGAGGTAAACATATGAGGAAGAGTTACTATGATATGATTAAACATCCTATATCACCTTAAGGAAGTGGAATCGACAAACCAAAACCAAAATGACATTCCTCAAGAGCTACAGGACCCCTAGGGCTAACCAACCACTCTAGGTGCCCAACCCCTGAGTTAACTTGCTTTTTAATTGAACTAGACCACCAGTCACACACATGACAATCCCTCCATGCACCTGTAACCCTCTAGTCTCTCCCACAACAAGGCCTCCATTCGACTGCAGTCTTTCTCAAGCAGCTATGTGTCAGCGACCCCAAATTCTAAGCCACTTGTTTAGGGCTAGGAGCCAAGCCTCTGCCCAAAACTTGATGAAACACTCATAAGTGATAAATAAAAAAAAGACAAGGCCTGTAATGAAAAACTTGAACAAGGACCTGACCTGGCTCATCCTAACCATGACAGAAATTCTGGCAAACACATCATGAACATGTAATGTATAGGTCATTATAAATACACATCTGAGCATAAGGATTTCATACTTCTATGAGAATCTTCAAGAAGGTATGTTTCCTTCTTTGATCTGAACTTTAACATGAATGCAACAAATTACAGATATAACCATAAATACATAAATGTAGGAGAAATAACACTTCATTTCATTAATATCAGAATATTGAAATATGCTTACAAACAGAATGAAAATAAACTAGCTCGGGCAATGGTAGCTTAACTATGAGAAGAGATTTGGTGGCTAAATGCCTCTGAATTGTGTTACAATGAGGCTCCAAGGCTTATTTATTATTGAGAAACAATGGAAAACCCTAAACTTCCAAAAACCTAACCCTAAGAGATGAAGCACCAAAATTGTGGACCCCGTTTGGGTAAATTGGTACATTAATTTCCCAGGGTTGTAATTTTGGCATATAATCTTTGTTTGGTTATCATAATGCCTCATTTCGAGGATCTCAAAGAGTAGGTCGAAAACAAACTAGAAATCAAGTTTGGGACTTTTTCGGTATCTTTGTTTCCCTTGAAAACATCATTTAAGGACTGAAAATGGCTTCAGAAGTTTAGGACCTGAAAAACTGCCAAAAATAGTAAAATGTGTTACAATTAAGGAAATTGCAAAAATGAAATAGACAATGTTCGGGGTCCAATTGGAATAGGAGGGTGGGCACCAATATTCACCTAGATCATTCTCACCATAGGTGCAATATCATCTATTAAGTCATTCATTTATATTTCATTTACTAATCAAAACAAGATGAGAGCCATAAGTCAAATTTTTCATAAACCATGTTTATAACTAGTGTATAATTAGAGAAATACCAATGATAGAACAACCATTATAGCCACATAATAACAAGTACATTTACACATAATACATTAAAGGAAAAGGGATATTATTAACATATGCAAAAGCCAACCAAGTCAAGGACTTCCACGTACCACTCGACCATAGATTGGGTTGAACCAAATCTTTCTTTCAGCCAATCACCCATGTTCGATATTCCAAGCGTGAATCTGGGACTCATAACAAAACAAACAGGGCTTCTTCAAGCTTTACCACAATCCCACCATATATCGGTCAAGGATTCCTAGGCCCAAACCCTCATTTATAAAACCAGGCTTTACCATATATCCTGCTAAAGGATTCTTAGGCTCAAAAAATAAACATACACTACTAGGCTTTACTGCAATCCCAACACATACCAATCCATGGATCAATAGGCCTATACAAGCATGGATGCCTCCGTATCTCTCCACCTAAACCATGAGGAATTTTTCCATCTCCACCCTCAGGCTTTACCGTGTATTCTGCCATTTATTGGTCAAGGATTCCTAGGCCCAACGAGGGTATACACAACTAGGCTTTACTGCAATCCCACATTTATCGATCCAGGATTCCTAGGCCTATACAAATATGGATGCCTTTGGATCTCCCCACCTAAATCGTGAGGAATTTATTCGTCTCCACCCTCAGGCTTTAATATATATCCCGCCATTTACCGGTCAAAGATTCCTATGCCCAACAAGGGTATACACAACTAGGATTTACCACAATCCCACCTTTACCGATCTAAGGATTCCTAGGCCTTGTGATTTTCCTAAGACCATCTCACTTAGTTTCGAAACCATCCATCAATCCAACTCAACCAAATGAAAAAAACCCCATCACACCATGGTTATCCAGAAATGGCAAGGCAAGGTTGAAACCAATGTCACACTTGGAAAAACCCATGCCCATGACAATAAGATAACCAAATGCACATATTCATATACCATGCATGTCAAACTAGCAAGGAAATCATACATGCAACTCGATACCTGCAAGTAATCCCATTGTATCCACTTGCTCCAACTCTTCCTTGCTTGATCTTTGCTTCCATTTTCTTTCTTGTCCTTCCTTTTCCTTCCTTTCTCCAATGCTAGTGTGCTCCAAGAATGCTCTAAGTTTGCAAGAGTATGAGAGAGTAGAGAGAATAGAGAGAGCTCTAAGCTAAAATTGACAAAAGTTTGTGAACTGGTCCTCATAAGCCTTTTTATCAATTAGGCCTACCTTTTCTTCAATTTCCATTATTTTTCCTTCATTTTCCTCCTCACATGCAACTTGTCACCTTTCACCTTCCTTTTCTCCTAATTTCCTTTATTTTCATAAATAAAACACCAATTAATGTTTCTTTCCTTTTTAAATCCTTTGTCATTTCCTTTGCCAATTTCACCTTAGCCATAATAAACCAAATGAACATCCACTAGGGTGTTTTTCCCAACATTCAACTTGGAATACGTGTTCCATGACCTTGGTCTTATTTTTCTTGTATTAACTTGATTATGTGGATTTTTAGCCCGGGTTTGTTACAAACCCCTCCCCCTTAGGGGAACACCATCCTTGATGTTCAACGCCACCTACAACCAGAAAGACCGTTGAAAAGAAAAACATACTACCCATGGAGCTTTATAACTTAGCTCATTGCAGTATTTACAATGAACAATCCACTGAAAAGAAGCACCCACATGATAAACATAACAACATGACACTAATACCGCTTATTGGAGCTTTATAACACAACTCGTTGTGGTATTTATATGTATATACATATATACATATGCCAAAAAATCTTTGCCTCAACCGACAAACAATGAAGGATACATATCTCGCATCTTATCAACCCTCTATCGTGTAGCTTCATCGGGCCTAAAGTTCTTCCATTGCACTTTAACCTGATCGATTTTTCATTTCTAGAGCATGAGCATCTTTCTTTGTAAAATGCACTAAGTTTCTGACTAGAATTCTACTTTTGGTTCCACTTGCAATACATACAAGTCAATCGCATGTTCAACATCTTTAACACACTTCTTAAGTAATGACACATGGAAAACATCATGTACTCTCAATGGCAGAGGAAACACAAGTATGTAGGCCACTGGTTCAATCCTCTCAAGGATCTTGAAAGACTCACAATACCGAGTTGCTAGCTTTACACATGAGCTAATCCTTAAGGAGCTCTTCTTGGCCTTAATGCTCAATTACACATGTTCCCCAACCTGAAACTCATTAAACACCCTATGTTGATTTGCATAACTCTTTTGCTTATCCTGTGTTGCCTTTAGATTCTTCTTGATAGCATGCATTTCCTGTTCCATTTCTGCCAACATGTTTGGTCCTATCAATACCATGTTCACTGGATCACTCCAGCTGATAGGAGTATTACAACTCCACCCATAGAGTTTGTTAAACAAACTCATCCTCAACGACTCCTGATAACCATTGTTGTAAGAAAACTCAACCAGTGGAAGATACTCTTCCCACTTTCATTGTTGATGCATAACATACATACTTAACATGTCCTCCAAAATCTTGTTGACCCACTATGTCTATCCAATTATTTGTGGATAATAAGTTGTGTTGAAGGCCAAATTTATCCCCAAGCCTACAAAAAATTCTTTCCAGAGCCTAGAAGTGAACTTAGCATCCCTATCTGATACAATCTTCTTTTGTATACCATGCAACCTCACTATATCTCTGATGAATACCTGTGCTACCTAACTCATTGAATAAGTAGAATTAATCACTATGAAGTGAGCTATCTTAGTCAACCTGTCAACTAAAACCATGATAGAATCATGTTGTTTAGATGTCCTCAACAAACCTGTAATGAAATCAATGGAAATGACCTCCCATTTCCAATCTATAATCGAAATCATTTGTAGCAATCCACCTGGATGCTTGCGCTCTACTTTTACTAGTTGACAATCCAAGCATCTAGCCACAAATTATGCCACTTCCTTCTTCAGATTTGGCCAATAGTAACACTTATTCACCGTTATCAATGTCTTATGATATCCTCAGTGACCTAAATACAACTTAACATGAAATGCTCATAAGATAAGCTTCTTGAGTTCATTGTTGTCCGACACATAGATCCTAACCCTAAATTTGACCAAACCATCTACCGTGAGATGATAATCCGCATCCTATTCACCTATATTGCATTGTAACCTATGCCTAAGATCCCTATACCTATCATCTTGTTGTCCTTTTTGTAAGATATAATCCTGTAAATTTTTCCCATAAGAACTCATGGCTACTATGTGATTCACTTGCACTCTTCTAGTAATAGCATCTGCAACCCTATTTTCGTTTCCCTTAATGTAATTGATCTCAAATTCAAACTCACTAATCGTGGCCAACCATCTAGCTTTCCTAGTATTCATATTCGGTTAATCAAATAAGTATGTCAATCCACTATGATCACTCATCAAGATGAATCACCTAGCAAGAAGATAATGTCTCCACATCTTCAAAGAATGGATGATCATTTCCAGCTCAAAATCATGTGTAACATAATTCTTCTTGTGCTCATTCAGTTTCCTTGACTCATAGAAAACTACATGTCCTTCCTGCATTAGGACTCCACAAAGTCCTCTCTCACAAACATCTATACATACCAAAAACTCTTTATCCGGATCTGTAATCTTTAGAACTGGAGCATTTGTCAACAATTGTTTCAACTACTCAAAATTTGCTACACATTCTTTTGTCCATTCAAATTTCTTCCCTTTTCACTGCAATGATGTGATAGGATATGAAAGCCGCGAGAATTTCCTAATGAACATCATGTAATAGCCTGCTAACCCCATAAATGACCTTACCTCATCCACATTCCTAGAAGTTGCCCATTCCATGATAGCCCTTATCTTTTCCGGATCGACTGATATGCCTTCCTTGGAGACCACATTCCCCAAGTAATGTACTTCAGTCTAAAAGAAAGTGCATTTGCTAAGCTTGGCATACAACTGATGCTCTCTTAGAAATCTAAATATTGTTGCTAAGTGTTCAACATGCTATTTCACATTCTTAGAGTATATCAATATGTCATCAATGAACACAATAACAAACTTGTCTATATAAGGATGCAATACACTATTCATGAAGCATATAAAAGTAGTTGAAGAATTAGTCAAAAAAAAGGAACTACAACAAACTCATAATGCCGATACATGGTCCAGAAAGAAGTCTTGTAGATTTCGTCTTCTTTAATACATACCTGATGGTATCTTGATCTCAAATCAATCATCAAGAACAATGTTGCTCCATTCAATTGGTAAAAATAATAACCAATCCTTGGCAATGGATACCTGCTCTTGATGGTTACCTTATTCAATTGTCTGTAGTTAATACACAACCTGAGAGTATCATCCTTCTTCTTCACAAACAATACATGTGCACCCCACAATGATACACTTAGCCTAATGCATCCTTTTTCAATCATTTCCTTCAATTGCAACTTCAATTCCACTAACTCTGGAATTCTCATCATGTAAGGTGACTTAGATGCTGGTGCTACCCCTAGTACCAATTCAATAGAAAAGTCCACTTCCCTATGAGGTGACAAATCTGAAATATCTGCGGGAAATACATCCTGAAACTATTGTAAAATTGGGTACCTGTTTAAGCCTTCTCCATCCTTAACATATTTACCTTTGTCACTAGAAATATATATTGCAAATAACACACACCCTTTCCTGTGATTGCACTTTTCCTGCATACTTGTGACCATTCTGATTGATGTTGCCTTTTTCTTACCCTGCAAGATTCTTTATTCTCCATTTTCATCCAAGCACTCAATAGCCTTGTCATAACAAACCACCTCAGTCCTGTGAAGATACAACCAATCCACACCTAGAAGCATATTGTATGATCCCAACATAAGTACATTTAGGTGCACTAATGTAGGCATACCATGCAACTCAAATGCGCAAGTTCTTACCCAATGATGAACTCTTCTCTTAGTACCTATAGCCAACTTCACTAACCAAGAATTTGCATGCACTTCTTTATTCAACCCACACTTATTCACCAGGTCAAGATTAGCATAACTTTAATTAGATCTAGGTTCAATCAAAATAGAAACAACTTGATAAAAAAGCTTATCGTCCATCTCGATAATAGATGTGTAGTGGTTTGCCTTCTTGTTATCCTATGTTGCATAGATTCGAGGAATGCTTTGCATAACATCCCCAACTTTTTGTGCCTCCTGAGCACTGTAGATCTGAGCCCTACCACTCTGATTCTGTGGACAATATTTCTTAAGATGCTCCTTACCATATGTCCAACACTGCAATTGTCTCCTACCATCACCTCTATTTTGTTATTCTCTAGGCTGAGGTCCATTAAACTTCTTGTAAGGTACAACATTCTCTTTCCCACATGCATCCTAGGATCTTGTTCTTTTCGTCTGCCTTTTACCTTTATTCTTGTCTTTCCCTTTCTAGCCTTGCTGAGATTTTGTCTTACACCTTGATTTAACAATGTTTCAACTTTCCAATGACTTCTTCAAGTGACTGAAGCTCATTATATTCAATCAGATCTCTAAATACTAATGGCAATCCATTGGAAAATATCTGAACTTTGGCTTTCTCATCCTTAAGATTCAATACATACCTTAACAACTCTAGGAACTTGGTTATATGCTCATCATCTATCATCTTTAGCTCATAGAATTCCTTGGATTTACTATCATAGTACTTTCTGACAAGTACTTCTTTCTAAAAAGTCTCTTGAGTTCATGCCAATTCAACTCCTCTGTCCTGATGTCTCTAACCCGCTTCACATCTTCCCACCAGATGCTTCTTTTCCCTTTGAGGCTGACGATATTTATTTTTACCTTCATGTTCTCTATATAGTCATACAGCTAAAAGAAATTCTTCATCCCGAGTAACCATGCCTTTGCATCTTCCATCTTCTTCAAATATCAATCAAATGTAGGTGACTTGGCTTTCTTGAACTCATATGGAAAATATTCCTGTCACTCCTCCTGTAAGGATGATAACGATGATGACCATGTTACCTGTTTGAACTAGAACTAGAATAGAACCTATGTCAATCACCTCTCCTACCCAATGATCCAAGAACCTTCCATCTATGATCGTGTCATCCATATCCAACCTATGCCCACCATGAGACCTACTGCCATATGCCCCATTAGTCATGTCCTCCTATCCATGACTGATGCGGAGTGGTCCCTATCTCTGCAAGTTTGACAAACTTTGAAGGATAAATGCATTAACCTCTGCTTGTTTCTCCTATGCCTGAGTGATCATGTCATTATCTTCTTTGCAACTTCTTATTTCTACTTTCAAACTTCTCAATGTGTCTGCTATATCAAGAGAGTACCCATCATCATTTTGCTCATCTAATTTATAAGGAGAATCTCGTGAATTATAATACACCATCTTGCTAGTCATATTTGATCTTCTTCTTCTTCCTGCAAGTATATCATATTAGCTAAACAAAAATATAAACATAACTAACATACCTCAGTATAGTTCAATGGAGGATATCTCGTCTACAATATCAACTAGATTAGCATGATGATATATATATATATATATATATATATATATATATTATATATATAGATATAATGAAATCAACATACCGAACATACTAACATCATGCAGAACAACACCAACCACATTTAATGGCCATCACTATGCGTACACTTCAAACACATATACAACCTACATGCATGTAAGAAAAAACACATTCCGCCCATCCAGTCCAAGGAGTGAACCATGCTCTAATACCACTTTGTAACACCCTCCTCCCACATTTACCCAAGCTAATCTACCTACCGGGGTAAACATGTGATGAAGAGTTATTATGATATGATTCAACATCCTCTATCACCTTAAGGAAGTGGAATCGACAAACCAAAACCAAACTAACTTTCCTTAGGAGCTACAGGACCCCCAAGGCTAACCAACCACTCCAGGTGCCCAACCCTTGAGTTGATTTTTTTTTTTTTTTTTAAAGTAAACTAGACCCCTAGTCACTTCCATGACAAGCCCTCCATGCAACTGTAACCCTCCAGTCACTCCCACAACAAGGCCTCCACGTGATTGCAATATTTTTCAGGCAATTCTATACCAACAACCCCAAATTTTGAGCCACTTTTCAGGGCTAAGACCCAAGCCTTTTCCCATAACTTGATGAAACACCCAGAAGTGATAAATAACATAAATACAAGGCCTTTAATGAAAAACTTGAATAAGGACCTGACTTGACTCATCCTAACCATGACATAAATTCCATCAAACACATCATGAACATGTAATGTACAAGTCAAAAATACAGATTTGAGCATAGGGATTTCATATTTATCTGAGAATCACCAAGAAGGTATGATGCCTTCTCACCATAGTTGCAATATCATCTATTAGGTCATTCATTCATTAAAATTTCATTTAATAATCAGAACATGATGAGAGCCATAACTCAAGTATGTCATAAGCCATGCTTATAACCAACATATAAACAGAGAAATACCAATGATAGAATAACCATTAAAGCCACATAATAACAATTGCATTTACACATAATACACCAGAGGAAAATGGAGCTTATTAACATATGTAAAAGCCAGCTAATTCAAGGACTTCCATGTATTTGACCATAGATTGGGCTAAACCAAATCTTTCTTTTAGCCAGTCACCCTCGTGCCATATTCCAAACATGAATGTGGGACTCACAACAAAACAACCGGCGTTTACCGCAATCCCACCATATATTGGTTAAGGATTCCTAGGACCGAACCCTCATCTACACAGCCAGGCTTTATTGTATATCCAACTAAGGGATTCCTAGGCCCACATAAGAAACATACACTACCAAGATTTACCACAATCCCACCACAAACCAATCTATGGATCACTAGGCCTATAGAAGCATGGATTCCTCAGATCTCTCCACCTAAACCGTGAGGAATTTTTTTGTCTCCACCCTCAGGTTTTACTGTATTTCTCACCATTTACTGGTCAATGATTCCTGGGCCCAACGAGGGTATACACAACCAAACTTTATCGCAATCCAACCTTTACTAGTCTAGGGATTCCTAAGCCTATACAAGCATGGATGTATCTAGATCTTTCCACCTAAACTGTGAGGAATTTGTCCATATACACCCTCAAGTTTCATTGTATATGTTGCCATTTTCCTGTCAAGGTTTCCTAATCCAAACGAGGGTATACACAACGAGGATTTACCACAATCCTACCTTTATCAGTCTGGGGATTCCTAAGCCTTGTGATTTTCCTAAGACCACCTCACTTAGTTTCGAAACCATCTGAAAATCTAGCTCAACTAAATGAAAGAACCCCATCACACTATGGCTATCTGAAAATGGCAAGGCAAGGCTGAAACCACTGTCTCACCTGGAAAAACCCATGCCCATGACAATAAGAGAACCAAATACACACATGCATATACCATACATGCCAAAAATAGTAAGGAAATCATACATGCAACTCAATACTTGCAAGTAATCCCAATGTAATTTCTTGATCCAACTCTTCCTTGCTTGATCTTTTCTTCCCTTTGCTTTCCTATCATTCCTTTGTTTTCCTTTCTCCAATGCTAGTGTGCTCCAAGAATTCTCTAAGTGTGCAAGAGTATGAGAGAGTAGAGAGAATAGAGAGAGATCTAAGCTAAAACTAACAAAATGTTATGAACTAATCCACATAAGCCTTTTTATCAATTAGGCCTCTATTTTCTTCAATTTCCATTATTTTTCCTTCATTTTCCTCCTCACATGCAACCTGTGACCTTTCACCTTCCTTTTCTCCTAATTCCTTTATTTTCATAAATAAAATGCCAATTAATGCCTTTTTCCTTTTTAAAGCCTTTGTCATTGCCTTTGCCAGTTTCCCCTTAGCTACAATAAACCAAATGAACACCCACTAGGATGTTTTGCCCAACATTCAACTTGGAATACGTGTCCCATGACCTTTGTCTTATTTTTCCTTTATTAACTTTATTACATGGATTTTTAGCCGAATTTGTTACATTATCAGCCTCAATTGAACCAAGAGCCTTAGGACTAAGGCAACGATGAGCTATATCAAGGTCGATAACTTCATTGATATGCATCAGGTGCTCATTCATTTCCTTGGATTGTAGTATGATGTCGTTTAATACCAGGAAAATCTCCACTTTCACATCGTTCCTATCCAACAAAGCTTTCATACAACAATACATTCCCATGGTGTAAAGAAATTGGTTTTATCTACCATGAGTGTGGCCAACATATGGCACCCATGCAGACACAACTTCCACCAGCTTTGAATTTGATAAACACTAGCACTCCCCCTTAAATTGGTCTCAACCTTGTTGATTGGAACTCTAATTTGTGGAGGGAATTTCTCTTTGTAGAGCCTAGCTAAGGTTTCTTCACATGATCGACCCCACATCCTTCCTTGTGATCCCTTTCTTCCATCACCATGGTGACAACAAGCCCTCTCATGAACCATTGGAAGATACACAAATTGTAACAAAGAAAATCAAGTCCATACCACTAGGGAAGGAGAGGCTCAAAGAAATAAACGAGTGTAGAGGGAGAGAAAAGGAAATGAAGGCCATAACCCACTAAGAAAAAAAAGCTAGAGAGGAAAAAAAATTTCTTGCAAATCTATCAAATTGCGGAGGAACCAATGCGAGGACTGGGAAAAGTAATTGCAATAAGTGGAAAACATTAACCAAAGCATATCCATAAAATCCCACAAAATTGCTAGGGGATAGAGTGTGTTGGTGAGTCTAATAGAGAATCCCAAGTCCATCAATTGCAAAATCTAGGAGGTTTGGGGTTGTGGTGTTAAGCATGCATCATACATTGTCATCAAACTGATTCTAGAGGTGCTTACCTAAAACAATGAACTCATACACCTTGGAGGCATGCCATGGAAATGCTTGTAAGGGAAGAGGGTGGCACATTAGGCCCTCTCCATAGGGGAGGTATTGAAATCCTCACCTTCCACACCTCTCCTAATGTCTCATCTCACCGAATGTGAGGGGGAAAATAAAGTATGTTTTTTATTAGTGTAAGTTTATTTTAATTATGGATTTATCATGTTTTTAGAGAGATAACAAATTCATGAAAGTATAACATTTTTTTGTTTTTTTTGTTTTTGTAAAAGCTTTAACATAAAGGGACTGTATATGTATATATATATATATATATATATATATATATATATATATATATAAACATGGAAAGAATTAAACATCTCATTTAAATGTTTTTGTTTTTTTTAATCTCTTTTTTACGTCAATCCCCTACTTTGTGACATCGAGTTGATTCCAAACACTACCACTATAACCTCTAATGGAGGGTTAGGCAAGTAGGACACCCATGGAGTTTCGAATTGGTGACCATTGCACAAGGAGAGTCATACCAATGCATTCATTCACTTATTGTTCTATGCCAAATGAATTGTTGATATTAAGGTGCTTTACTAATGGTGGAAATTGAATACTCTAGTGATATCAGGTTGATTTTGACAACTTCCACTATAACCTTTAGTTGAGGTTATGTAGCTACCCATGACATTTCGAACTTGGAACCATAACATAAAGAGTTACTTAACATTACACCATTCACTAATTAGCACATTAAATTATTATTATATAATAATAATAATAAAAATTCATACAAAAACATTTTACTTATAATACATATCAAATTTATATTGAACTTTAAAAAAAATTATACATCTTTTTAATAATAAATATCTTTAACATAACCCATAACCAAATGAATTTATAAATCTCTAATAATAAAATTTAATAACATATATTATCATTAATAATAATAATAATAATATTAAAATTATAAAAACATCCGTACTCTACTCCTACATACTCCTAAATGTAACAGCATGAGAGAAACAGATATCATCAATTATTAAACTCCCTCAATTTTGTTTTTAAATTTATTATCATTTTCAATAAAAGTTATTCAATGTTATACATTTTATTATATCCTTCTGAATCCAACCCAATGTAAAACATCGTGCATGTTCATGCTCATCTAATTTAATCCACTGGACAGACATAGGCTTAAAAAGTAAATAACAACTTTTCCCATAAAGCTTTGGTTAATTATCTCTGTATTTCCTTTTTGTCTTTATGCTTCTCTTCATTTCAAATGACAAATTTTGTTATATTTATTTGAATAATTAAAAAAAATCATTTGTAGTATATTTTGTTTTGATTGAATTTAATTAAAAAACTCATTTATTTAATTTTTAATATATATTGTATTAATTGAATTTAATTGAGAGGATTTTTATTTTTTTAATATATTTTATATTAATTGAATTTAGTGACATGTGAATATAATGTGAAATTAAATTAATAAATATAAAATATTAAAATAGGAATTTAATTTAACATTTTAATATTAATAATTTTAAAGAAGAATAAATTAATAGATAGGTATATTTTATTTTTTAAATATTTTTATTTACTTGTAATAAAAAACTATTTGTAATTTATTTTTAAAATATAATTTATCTTATAGGCAAATTAGTAACAAGAACTATATTATTTTATTTTTAAATAATTTTATTTACTTGTAATAAAAATTATTTGTAATTTATTTTAAAAATATAATTTATTTTATAAGGTAAATTAGTAATGAGAACTATATAATCATAGTTGCAGTTTGCTATTCACAATCACATTAAGTTATTATTATTGGAAAAAAATTGGTCTCACATAATAGCTTGCAAACTATACTTGATAAGGTAAGCTAAAGTTACCTCTTATAAGCTTACCCACTAGGTTTTGAAGGGGTGACATTTATAAAAATCACAACTCTTGCTTTGTGGGCTTAAAATATAAACAATTAAAAAAATTAAAACTTTTAAATGAAGTTTTTAATCAAAATTTTCATAATAATTTTTTTTTTTTCACAAAAGTTTAGAAAAAAAATTAACATTACAATTATAGTAGTAAATGTGATTGATATATGCCAATATGTGACATCTCAGACATCTAAATTGTATTCCCCAATAATCTACTTGTTGTCTAATTGATAAAGTCCCCTAATAAATGTCTAGAGCCTTCGGAAGCCCTTTGGTGTAGTAAGCTTCGATCAGAACCCAAGGCACTCTCTTGTCAAGCAAACTAGTACAAGCTTCATCCATTTGTCCTCTTTGGCTATCATTTGCAGACTTATTCAAAACAGGGGTTAGGGTTTTAAGGATACAAAAATCTTCAAATACGCCTTGCTCACCTCGAATATTTGGAGGGCCTTTATGGGGTAAGGAATTTGGAAAACTATCATTAGGGAGAAATATATCGAAAATGTCGGTTTGGAGGATTGGATCATGGTTGGAGTGAAGAGCAAGGTCTGCTTCATGTGGCGTAGTTTGATGAAAGGTAGGCATTGGATGTGTTGTAACTTCATATGGGTTGTCGGAGGCGGTAGCCGGATCCTAGTAGGCCTAGATGTTATGCTCAGAATGGAGGTTTGTCACTCTCTATCTTTGCCCATCATCCAACACCTCAATAGTGGAGGTATATATTCACAGCAGAACATTGGAGTTGTAATGCCTGATGGTTTCTCCTCTACCCATTATATGTGTGTGGACGAGTTGGAATTGGATATGGAGGTATGCTTTGAGTGGGAGTCCTTTCACTCCCATCTTATTCAGGTTGGAATCACCCTATCTAAAAAATAGGACAGGCTCACTTGGGGAGGGCTTTCTCAGGGAGGAGACATCTCTGTTGAGGTGACATATGCTTATATCTTTGTTTGGCCTATGATGGATCCATCTAACATTTGGCTGGCTCTGATGTGGACGTGGGAGGCTCTAGCGAAGCTGAAATGTTTTACATGGCTCCTTGTTAACAACTGCATCCTTACTTGGGATAGCCTTGTTAAGAGAGGCTTTCTGGGCCCAAGTATTTGCACTCTTTGTAGATCTACTAATGAGGACACAAATCACATTTTTCTAAATTGTCCCTTTGCTCTCTCCGTCCAAGAGAATGTTACTTCTATCCTCAAGATTAGCATATTTTTGGACAGAGATTCCATTATATCTTGCCTATGGTGATGGTCCTCTAGCCACCTAGAGTACAAATCTCTCGCTTTTTACACTTTTTGGGGAATTTGGTGTTGTCAGAATGAATCTATTTTTGAGAATTCAACCCCAATTTTGAGTGTTACTACCCTCATAATCATGGATTATTTCTTGGATATTAATCCTTGAAAAGCTAGTCGCATCCAGCATCGTCAGTCTCATAAGCCCCTAGACAATGTCTATCCTATTAGATTCTTCGACATCGCCTTAGTTGGTGGTGAGTGTGGGTGTGGGGCCTTGATATCCCTTTGTCATATCCCTTTGTCCTTCTTGGACTTACCACTTCTTTTGGTCTGCTGGTATGGGTACAAATACTAGAGCAGAAGTATTGGCCCTTTGGGGCATCCTGGATGAAATTGTCATTGTAGGGGATTCGAAAATGACCATAGAATGGGCCAAGGGACCACACTCTCTTGTTGTGTCATCACTGTCCCACTGGCTCCAGCAAATTCAATCTATGAAGGCAGGTTTCCAGTTTATTTCTTTCTGCACATTTTTCGGGAGCATAATTCTCAAGCAAACTTGCTTTCCAAGAGGGGGCTCTCTATGTTGCCTGAGCATATTCGGTATGAATGCTTTGATCAAGGATATGTGGGCCTTCGTATTTGTGCGATGGTCGTTTTTTTCTTTCTTGACAATGTCTTTTTGCATGTGGACTTATGATGCTCTATTTTTAATTTGTTTTGGATTAGGGCTTCTGCTACCTAGCTTGTTGACCTCCTAGGATCCCTTTTCCCTGTATTTTTTTTTTTAGTTGGGTTTCCAACCCTGTTTTGACCTTGTGGTAATTTTGGTTTATTGGTGATAATCGATTATGGTAGTAGTATATGACAAAAACTCTATATATTTAACTTCTTTTATGGTAATGAAAGATTGTTGTTTCAATTCTATTGATAAATGACAATAGTTATCAATTCCTTTTTAAAATTAACTAAGCTATATATACCATTTTTAATTTCATAATTATATTAGATAAATATGTAAAATAACAATTTAATTAATATTTGAAATTCTATTGGTTAATCTAAAGAAATATTTATTAATATAAAAAAAAAGGATAGAAATACCAACATCCTTTTACCCCTATAAAATAAAAAGAAAAATTATTTACGAAGAGGATGGCTATCAACCTACAAAATTTCAAGAGTCGCTCTCTTGATCCCGTGTGAACACTATATGAAACCAAATTGATAGCCGGAGACGACGTAGGGAGTAAAAGTAAATTTCATGCCGCCTCGTTCATCTTGATTGAGACAGAGTGAAAAGAAAGTTCAGGAAGATAGCTTTTGAATGGCATGTTCATAAACATGAACAACGCGGTTTGACAGGACAATTAACACCTTACAGCTCAGCTGTGTCCGCATCCCCTGGATACGCTTCAACATGTATGCACTGTATATCTGAACCCCTGAATATATCCACCATTATATATACACAGACCCGAAACCCAATTCAGATTCCCCTGCTCTTGATCACCATACCTCACCATAACCATCTGACTGAAAATGTTATGTGATTATAGTATTGTAGATATTGATATTAAGTGAAAGATTTGATAATTATTGTCCAGAGAAGCCCAATGGTTTGCACTAGTAAAGAACCAGAGCGCCACCAGAACGTGTTGATAGGATCCCAGCGGCACCCACTACGCAGAGAATTCCAAGTCTCCAGCAAAGCAAGCAAGAAGAGTAGCAGGGGATCCTCTTCCAGGCGATACAGAGGCGTTCGAATGAGAAGTTGGGGATCATGGGTGTCTGAGATAAGGGCGCCCCATGACAAGAAAAGGATTTGGCTGGGCTCATATTCCAGTGCTGAGGCCGCTGCCAGGGCCTACGATGCGGCTCTCCTCTGTCTCAAGGGTCCCTCTGCTACCTTCAATTTCCCAGAATCTGCCACCATTATTCATCCTCCCCAGAGCTGCCAGCCTCGGTTGATGTCTCCGAGGTCTATACAGAAAGCTGCAGCTGCCGCTGCTTATGGTTCTGCTAGCCCTGCTACGGATTTTGCAGGGTCCATTGGCGTTGATTGTGCTGCTCAAAGCCTTCCAGTTTGTTTAGACTCCAATGTAAAAACAGAGATTGGTCATCAAATAATGCCTAGCACTGCTAATATTCATAGCGATATGGGTGTAACGGGGGAGATTTCACGGGATTCTCCCAGAGGAGTTCATTACACGTATGATCAGATGCTCTCTTGTGCATTGCTGTCGTCTGATTTGGCTCCGTATTCCGATTGGGTGGATGCTAGTTATGCTGAATATCGTCATGATGACGAGGATGAGGATCTCTGCAACCTGTGGAGCTTCCCTTGAATGTGCCTATCTTATTTTTGTTCTGGATTTGCTGATATTGTTTTACTGTGCAATATGCAAAATGCACTGTGACCATTATACTCTGTAAAATAGAAAAGTTTTTGTACAATCTATAGCCTTTTTTCTCCTTTGATGCCGTTGAATTACATTCTATAGGCAGTTAGATAGTTGTATGCAAAATGCATTTTAGGTTTAGGTGGCACACATTATGCATAAGAGGTTGCAACTGGGCTTTCAAAGAGCTTAATTCTCCACTAAAATATATTTTAATTGTGATATCCTACTTCTGTAATTTGATATATGTATGCTTCCAATAGATATGGAGTATTAATTCTGTATAAATTAAATTGGATTCCCATCCAAATTAAACCGAATTGATATAATATTATCAAAAAATAGTTTGAATTTGTGTATTAAATTGTTTTTTTAGTTTTAACAAGTATCATAATTTATTGTTAATTTGTGTTGGAGTTAATTATCACTCTTACCATATGCTTCTTGATATTAAATTATTAATCTATTTCAATCTAAATGGTATCTTTAAAAAAGTGTAAGCAATTTTGTAATATTTAAAGGTAATATAATTTTTTCTTACCTAAGAAGTGAATGGAATAAAGTCAAAAATGTAATCAAAAGTTAATAATTTTATTAGAGGTATTTTAGGCCATGATTATAAGATAAAATGGTATTTTTTTAATAGATATTTCAAAATCATTTTTTTATTATCATTTCTTAAAAAAAAAAAAAATCTCCGATTCAGACCTTAAAAGTATAAAGAAAGAGTAGAAATTTAGTCTAAAAAATTACTAATAATTTTATTTTATTTTTTATTTTTTTAAATAAGAACGGTAAATTATTAATTTATATTTGAGAATAGTAATATTTATTAATTTACATTTTAAAATAGTAATATTTGATAATCATTATTACTAGTTGCTAATTAAATCATAATTGATGTAGCAATTATGAATTAAAAGTTACTAAAAAGCTTATTTTATGATACAAAATCATAAAAATAAACTAAATTATAATTTTATTTTATATTATTATTATTTAAAAAAATTATTTTATATATATATATATATATATATATATATTAAGAAACATGTAACAAGATTATTCACCTATTATTATGCACTACTACTCACTTGTATAGAATTTATAATGTTTTTCATGCATTTGTGCTAAGATACTTCATAGCTCACGAATCTCATACCTTTCAATGGAAGGAACTGCAAGTAACCATTTCGGTCAAACCATTACATATACTAGAACGTAGAGTTTAACAACTCAAGAACCACATGGTGGACGAAATCAAGGTCCAATAGGACAAGTATAATCCTATGTCTTCTACATGGGAAGACACACACCATGCACCAAAATTATCACAACTTGTTTTAA
Organism: Pinus taeda; assembly: GCA_000404065.3. Classification (NCBI taxonomy): domain Eukaryota; kingdom Viridiplantae; phylum Streptophyta; class Pinopsida; order Pinales; family Pinaceae; genus Pinus; species Pinus taeda. Next base: position 62,722 of record APFE031059887.1, on the reverse strand, counting down.
ATTTTAAACCACTTCAAATTTTATTTTGTATATGCTTACTTTATTTTAGCTAGATACTTGAGACTATCATTTTGAACTACTCTATAACTATGAAAGGTTACATGTAAGAATGCTATTTCAAATTATTATGTTTATCGCATATGCTTACCATTGTTGGTACATGAATACCAATATGAATTATGTGATGAATAACATGTCTACAATTTTATGTTTTACGCATCAACATGTATGTTATATATTTCTTATGATTGATGAGATGGAAATAAAATGGGTGACTTCACTTGACTACTACTTAATGTGAAAGCTAAATTACGGGTATATTGGCTAGACATAGCCAAATATGTTATATGAACTTAAAAATAAATATCATAAATGGCAACATAATAGGAATGCATGAAAACTGTTATCCGAATATAATTGGTTTTGAATATATTGATGCATAGGTTATAATGTATGGACAAGTACTTACATTATAGATAGTATTGCTTCCAAACCGACCACATGATGACAAAAATCCAAGAACAATTGAGGCTCAATGAGGTTCCATGATATGGTGTTGACCCTAGTCCTACTAGGAGGGATGGAGGTGTTGCCCCTGGTCCTAATTGCAATGGCTTCTCAGAAATTAATAAACATCCCAAAAACCTCAACAAAGATGAAGGTTGGGTCATAAGTAAAATTTGATCCCCACATTAAAATCAAAATCGAGAGATCTTAATACCCCTGAGCCCATATTTCATTTTCTTACTTACCTCTTGTTCTGTTGCAATTTTTTTAACTATTATTCCTAAAGCTACTTAACCTTAATCCCTTAGTTATAAATATATTTCTTAAAAATAATAATAATAAAATAATAATTAAAATATTAAACATATAAATTAAAATAATAATTAAATACATTAATCATCCTTGAAATTTATAAAATATATTATTGTTTAATATTACTTCAAATTATTAATCATATTATTCACTTTATGAATCTAAACATATAATTTTATTTATCCTAAGATCACTTGGCCCTAATCTGTCATTCAAGAAAATAATAATAAAATTATTCTTGAAATAATACATTAATTATTTATTATTATATATCATATTATTAGTGACATTATTTATTCATTTAGTAATCTACAATAATTTTATATAAATACATTATTTTTAATTACAAATCATGTTATGAACATTCTCTTTGTTAGCCATTCTCCATTATAGTCATTTTTTTTGTCGGCTTTTTTATTACCCATTACCATTTTCCTATTAATACCTAGGTAGATCAATTTTCCTCACACACTTTTATCCTGATGATGAACCTTAGTTGCAGGTTCGAAATGTTGAATTTCAAGTCGATATGGATGGGATTTATCTGGAAGAATCACTACAACAAGCCAACAATCCCAGAAATCTAAAATCTGAAATTATAAATTCATATTTATAATTAAATTAATAAAGAAATATAAATAAATTTATAATTATAAAATTTCTTAATTCAAGCTTCTGCGATCCATATTACATTAAGAAGAGTCTTTTCGGTAGAAATCACATAGGAGAAAATTTTGTCGATGCATTTCGAACCAGCTAGTGTGGTTCAACATCAAGACTAGATGAAGATGTAGATCATGGCACAAACTTAAATAGAGGGCAATGTAGAGGCCAAAAGATCATATAACGACTATGATATTTTTGTCTCTACATCGCCCTCTATTTAAGCTTGTGCCATGATCTGCAGCTTCATCTAGTCCTGATGATGAACCATACTAGCTGGTTTGAAACACATTGGAAAATTTTTCTCCTATGTGATTTCTACCGAAAAGACTCTTCTTAATTATAAAATTATTCAAATTGTACAAATTTCAAAGTAGGTAATAACAAAATGCTACAATAAATTGTATAACATATTATAATTAATCACATATTACCTAATGTAATAAGATATTTGTTTTATCAAAAGGAGACTCTATTGTTAACCACTAATGCAGATGATAGATGCATGCTTAGACTTCAACAAAACCTTATCTCATTACCGCTTGAACCTATGACAAGGCAACCACCGTCTAGAGGCATAATGATATTTTATTATAAGGCAGTGGGAAAATACGTAGGGGTCAAGGAACCTCTGTGATTTAAGCAGAGAAGGGAGATGGAGAAGGGGGAGAGGAGACATAAGAGAAGGGGTAAACTATGCTGAAGGAGGAGTTTAATTGATCTGAAATGGAGCAAATTAGTAATGTTGTGCTAATTCCCCATTTTGAATATAAAAATGTGCTTGAGGTTTGTACTCCAAAATAGCAAGTAAAAACATGAATTTTATGTGTGTTTACTTAAGTTAGTTTCATGAAGAAAACTTAAAACATGAAACCAAAACACTGAATGGAAGCATGCATCAAATAACAATACACTAGCCATTGATAAAGGAGTTCAACCCTCTTCGGCTACATCTCCTTGGATCAACTCTAAAGGCATGACCCCTTCTCATTATGCTCAATATCTAGAAAAGAAGAGTACATAAACTACTGAAATGGAATGGCTAGTTTCTCCTCCTTCAAAGAAACAACTTATGTAAAATTTCTCACTCCATACACATGTTAACCTACATTCAAACATGTAATCCTTTAGCAAGCACAAGAATCTTACACCAAGACCCCATACTCCAACTTCCAAGAGCATAAACAATACTGCAATCCACTAGAAGTACTTAAAAAAGTCTCTTTCTCCATATAGATATAGAGAAAAGAAGAAATAAAGCTACAACGTTGTTGTAATGGCTATTGCAGAAAGCACATGAAGGCTAGAAGACCTCTGCAAGGTCATCTCCACCTTCATACTCCTCCATAAACAGAATCAACACTTTGGTTGACTAGGGCACCCAAAGGTTTCACTTTACAAAAAAAACCTATCCAGAAGTGCTCATTTGCTCCCGAAACTTGTTCCAATGGTTTTAGCATGCCCAAAAATGGCTATATATCCTCTTTTTGCATCCCATTTGGTAAAAAATTGGCTTAGTTATGACTTTTGTCAGTCTTTCCACAATTTTCTCCTCCAAATCTGGCTTATTGCCAGTTAAATTCATTATCTACAGTTAAAACTGGAAGTTCCACTGAAATCAGCGATCCTTCCAACTTTCCTGCCTATCTTGCAGTTAAGGGCCGAGTGGTCACATGAGGAGTGTCTCTTTCAGCGGTAAAGGCGACATTTTTGCACTTCTGTCACAAATTGCAATCGGCGTTGGCAGAGAGACAGAAGGAAACTCCTTTCAAATAATGTGATGAGCGATTTGCGATGGCGGACTTAATGCATTATGCACCACGATTCATAACAATTTCGCGTTCAATGCCCTATCGTATATCGCAATCGGCGGAGTCCCTCGATATCATATATATATCAGCAGTGTATCGGTGTGAAATGCGATTTTGATTATCGCAAATCACAACCCGACTATAAGATTGCGATATGTGATATTGCATCACAACTGAACTGTGTCAGGGTTGATTCATAAAACATGCGATGTGCAATTGCGATATGCAATATCACATTGAAACCTGTTTGCTCAAGAAGCGAATTACCTTAACTCCTCCGATATGTGATATGCGGGACCCAATGGCAACTTGCCACTTGGTGCTTCCCCATTCCCTAGGACCTTTGCCATGTCATCCAATCCTGCTAGATGTCCAAGTCAAACCTAAACTTTGACTTGCGCTAACTTCTGAATACGAGCTCAGATTTGAGTGACATTCGCATGTTGGATTTAGAATGTTGAGCTCTTCGATACGAAGCTAAGCTTATCAAGATTCTGACACTTTTATTTTTTGGCAAATTTTGAGCTCTTGATCATTCTTCCCCATTGAAAAAATTTTGGTCTCCAAAAGTTTACTTTCAATTGTTCAGCTTTTGAAGGTATAATTCCTTCATTTTTACAAACTCGATCCAATCGATGTTTGAAGTGCACTGACTTGTACCTATCTTGGCTTTTTCTCAAGTTTAACTTCAAATATAACTTGACCAAAGAATTCAAGTTCGATGTTCTTCTTGGCTTGTCCATGTCACTATGGCTATCCACAACAACATCCTTCCCAAGAAGAATTTCAAGGTTCTCATATGCAAAATCCTTATCGAGGATAAGATCCTAAAAAGACTTTGCTAAATGAACCAAACAAGCCACACATAGTGAATACTTGTATAACTTGAGTGCTAAACACATTTGGAACATACTCAATGTGCTGCAACTACTCATACAATAGTTTTAAAATCGACGGTTTGAGAAATCATTTTACAAAATGGAATAAACTTGACTCCTAGATTTTCCATTCAAATTGACTATCAACAAGCCAAACTAACATTGTAATTCTTTAAAGAAAACATTGTTGCATACAAGTGATTTATTTATGGACATGAATTTTACAAATTACCCAACTATGGGGATATTCAACTAGTGCAAAGCAAAAATTTACAACCTTCAACTGGACAAATAGTTTTCCGATTTCTTTCCAACCAAGTAAATGGACCCTCTATTTGAACTTTCTCTTCTTATAAAGCTACTTCAGAGATGGTTGCATCTTGCACTACTTTTTCTTTTGTCACTTCCTCTTATGGTGCTTGCATGATTTTCTGGCCCTTACCAGGATGAAGTTGTGGAAACAATTTCCAACACATCTTGACCCAATTCCCACTGATATTGCAGTGAGTACAAAAGTTCTTTTGAGCTCCTCTCAGCTCACGTTCTTTTAACCTTGGCTGAGATTTTCTCTTTTTGGTCTCAATTCTAGTAGACATAAACATCTTCTTGATGATTTCTTTCCTTTTATCGCACTTATCTACAAAATGGTTAGATGAAAGGAAAAAAGTGCATGGAAACATTTTATTCAACACGTTATTCAAAAATTCGTGTCATTTTCCATTATGAACATCATTCAAATTATCAAAATGAGTATACCTCTATTTTCTATCCTTTGGCTTTCACTGCTTGCGTGAGGAACTTGCATGACAAGAAGAATTTAACCTCCCTTCTTCTTCAACATTTTCATCTCTCTTTAGAGACATTTTGTACTGTGAGTCCTCCTTACGCTTGAGGAACCACGTGGGAACCAATTCTGAATGTAAACTCCAACATCTTGCCTCCTTGTGTCCTCCCTTACCAAAAAAGGAACACGATATCCATGAACTGTCACTAGAATACCATTCTTATTTTGCAACATAGCCTAAGCCTTCGTATTTAGGCCCCTCCTTGGACGCAATTGGATTTTTAATGCCTTCTAGTTTACTCCAAGGCCTCCTCCCTTGTAACCCATCTTGGTCAAGAGCTTGGATCCAATGCCTTTACTATGTTTTTCAAAGGCTGCAAATGAATTTACGTCAACACTTTCACATAAGGAAGAAGCATGTAAATTCTTACCATTTGCTGCATCTTTTGATTGACATATGAAGATGTCTTTGAACTCCCTTTTGATTTAGGATGTGTTCTCTTGGACTCTTTGGCTCCTTTCTTTCAACTCCCATAATTTGGGTGCTGATAGAACCTCATCTTCCACATCATGTGGAAAAAGGTACAAACTTGTCCATCTACCTTCTCGAAGGGACTTTCTACACTATCATCTTGCATAATAGTTGTAGAAAAGCATGAAGATTTTGGAGAAGATGGTGGTTTATCAACATTCTTGTTACCTTCTTCCCTTGGAGAACATTCTCCTCTTAGAGGTCTAGAGATTTCACCTTGCAATTTGGTATTCCTCTCTTCATAGAGGAATTTCCCCATTTCTACCATGTCTAAGAAATCCTTTCTAAAAGCCTTAACATCCTTTGACATTCTTGCAGACTCTCCTCCTTGGGACATGTTTTTCTTGAAGCTTCTATTGCAATTTGAGGTAGAACTTGGTGGTAGAGATTGCAACAATCTTGCTCTCCTTTCCAAAACCTTCTCCTCAATGAGCTTCAAAACACATTCACTTCCAAACAATAGTAAATTCCTCCACGCACAAAGAAAACCTATGCTCTGATACCAACTTGATCTGAAATGGAGCAGATTAATAATGCTGTGCTAATTCCCCATTCATAATATAAAAATGTGCTTGAGGTTTGTACTCCAAAATAGCAAGTAAAAACATGAATTTTATTTGTCTTTACTTAAGTTAGTTTCATGAATAAAACTTAAAACATGAAACCGAAACACTGAATGGAAGCATGCATCAAACAATGATACACCAACCATTGATGAAGGAGTTCATCCCTCCTGGGCTACATATCCTTGGACCATCTCTAAAGGCATGACACCATCTCATTATGCTCAATATCTAGAAAAGAAGCGTACATAAACTGTTGAAATGGAATGGTTAGTTTCTCCTTCAAAGAAACAACTTCTATAAAAGTTCTTACTCCATACGCATTTGAGCCAATAGTAAAAAATGTAATTCTTTAGCAAACACATGCATCTTACGCCAAGATACCATACTCCAACTTCCAAGAGCATAAACAGTACAATCCACTAGAAGTAATTAAACATGTCTTTCTCCATACACATATACAGAAAATAAGAAATAAAGCTACAACACTGTTGTAATGGCTACTATAGAAAGCACATGGAGGCTGGAAGACCCTTGCAAGGTCATCTCCACCTTCAAACTCCTCCATAAACTAAATCAACACTCTCGTTGACCAGGGCACCCATAGGCTGCACTTTACAAAAAAAATCTATCCAGTTGTGCTCCTTTTCTCTTGTAACTTGTTCCAATGGTTTTCGCATGCCCAAAAATGGTTATCTAGCCTCTTTTTGCATCCCATTTGGTAAAAAATTGCCTTAGCTATGAATTTTTCAGCCTTTCCATAATCTTCTCCTCCAAATCTGGCTTACTTCCAGTTAAATTCATTATCCACGGTTAAAATTGGTAGTTCTACCAAAATTGGTGGTCCTGCCAACTTTCCTACCTATCTTGCAATTAAGGGCCGAGTGGTCACATGCAGAGTGGCTTTTCCGACGGTAAAGGTGATGGTTTCGCAGTTCTGTCACAAATCACAATCGATGTTGGTTGAGATACAGACAAAAGCTCCTTTCAAAGACTATGATGAGCGATGGCAGACTTTAATGCATTATACACCATGGTTCATAATAATTTCTCGTTCGATGACCTATCGGATATCACAATCGGTGGAGTCCCTTGGTATCATATATATATCAGCGGTGTATTGGTGTAATATGCGATTGTGATTATTGAAAATCGCAACCTGACTGTGCGATTGCGATATGCGATATCACATCACAACTGAATTGTGTCAGGGACGATTCATAAAACCCGTGATGTGCAATTGCGATATGCAATATCGCATCACAAACTGTCTGCTCCGAGTGCCGATTACCTTAACTCCTCTGGTATATGATATTTGGGAGCCAATGGAAACCTGCCACTTGGCACTTCTCCATTCGCTAGGACCTTTGCCATGTCATCCAATCCTCCCACATGTCTAAGTCCAACCTGAACTTTGATTTTCTCTAACTTCTACATATAAGCTCGAATTTGAGTGTCGTTCGCACTATTGGATTCAGAATGTCGAGCTCTTTGATATGAAGCTAATCTTATCAAGATTCTAACACTTTGATTTTTTTGGCAAATTGTAAGCTCTTGATCATTAATAGTAAGGGACAAGCCCAGGGTTTGAGATTCTACTAGAAATTGGGCGAATTGAGTGTTGCTCTTGGAGTTTTGGGCACAAGGGAAAAAACTTAAATTCCTAAGTATTTTGGATCTAGGAACCGAATAGGTTGATCCCATATCGGTAGTGAGGAATTGATCGGTTTGGTAACTTAAGCAAGCTCGAAGCAACGCTATGTACTTCAAAGATGATATCTAGCTATGTACTTGTGTTTAAATCGGTAAATCTACGTAGGATTTTTATTTTTCTCACTGTTTTGTAAAATGTAGGCCTTACATGTGCAAAGCCTTCATTATGTGGAGGAAGATTCCTCACAATGAAAGCTTTCATTAAAAAACTATAAACCTAAAAATCATAAATATAAATTAAATTAGTTTAACTTTATGAGCAAATCAGATTTATTTAATAATAAATTTTTTCATTTGCTAAAAACAAATAATATTACTATGAAAGAAAGTTTAGTCTCATTTATAAAAGTTGTCGTCTAATTATTCTAAGTTTGTTTTTTTTGTTTTTTATCCACGCGTCTTTCATTAAACTAAAATGCAACAGAACGATGTAACAACCCATGGCTAAGATGTGGAGGTGCAAAGCTTTTCTAGTTATGCGGAGCTCTCCACCAACAAATTCGTAGAGTTAAGCTCCACACCGCTACCTACAACATTTTCATTGTTGTGGGACCATTATAATGGGAGGCCTCATCTTATTCTTAAACCCACGCAACCACTTCCTCGACCTCTACCTTCACACAAACAACATTGTTAAGATCTGCGTTTGCGATTTCCCTTTACTGAATCCTCTTCCTCCTAAAGAAAACAAACAAAAATGCAATGAATGCACTTTCAAAATAAAAAGAAAGAAAAATTACTCCTACTAATTTAGAATGTTCATTCAAAACAAAAAGATAAAAAATAACATAAATTCCTCCTGCTAATTTGCGATTCTGGGACTCATTACATTGTTTTTCAAGAGATTACTTGGCAAATCCACATCTTCAGATGATATCATTTTGGCTTGTAGACTTCAGTCACTACAATGGTTGTTGGAACTCATGATGATTATTACTTTGCATGAAATTTGTGCCATTTTAATATGTGGAGGGATTGAAAAAATATGTGTAGACTTAAATATTGTGTGGTCAAATGATTGCGAAAACAAAGCATTTTTTAATAATGAGAAAACACAGATCCAAAATGATTGTGATTGTAATATGTCATTGTACAGAGTGTGGAAGAAGAAATGATTGCGGAAACTGAATGTTCTCAAATAATGAGAAAATGTAGATAAAAAACAATTGTCATTGCAATATGTCATTGTGCGGAGGAATTTTTCGTTGCGCTTCTTCCACACTCCACACAACCTTAAGCAATTAATTAACAATATGTTGAGTTGAAACTATTAATCTTGTCTTTCTCTACATTTCAAATGACAAATTTGATATATTTATTTGAATACTTAAAAATGTTATTGGTAGTATATTTTGTTTTGATTGAATTTATTTAAAAAACTCATTTATTTTTAATATATTTTGTATTGATTGAATTTAATGACATGTGAATATATGTGAAATTAAATTAATATATTTAAAATATTAAAATATAAATTTAATTTAATATTTTAATATTAATAATTTTAAAGAGGATTAGATTAATAAATAGATAAATTTTATTTTTTAAATATATTTTATTTATGTATAATAAAAATATATTTGTAATTTATTTTTAAAGTTTAGATATTTTTTTGTTGAGAGGGAAATTGGTAATGAGAACCATAATATCATAAATGCTACCAATAATTATTTAGTTTTGTTGCTTAGAAAATATTGCTACTTACAAAGTTTGGAAAATCTTTGCCACATACAAAGCTTGGAAAAATTTGTCACTCACAATTGCCACTTACAAAGTTTGGAAAATCTTGCCACCCACAAATCACATCGGGTTGCTGCTCAGAAAATCTTTTTATGCCTTTGGAATAATAGCTTGCAAACCATGACAAACAAGGTAACCCAGAGTTACCTTTGATAAGCTCATCCAAGAGGTGTTGACCCAGTGAGCTTTACAAAATGAGTGCTTTAGTTGAACATTCAATCACCAACAACCCTCATCATGGATTTAAATAAAAATAATTAAAAAATTAAAAATTGTAAATTATTTTTTTAATCAAAAGATTTATAGTGATAGTTTTTTAGAAAATTTAGAAAAATAAATTAACATTACAATTACACTATTAGAGGTGATTGATATATGTTAATAAGTATCAATTCTCCTTTTAAAATATACTATTAAATGTGATTGATATATATGAATAAATATCCATTTTTTAAATTATGATAGCAATTTTTATTTGATAATTTACATAAAAATTTATAACTATATTAAATAAATGTCAAAAAATAATATAAATTTAAAAATACAAGTAATTAATATTTAAAATTCTATTATTAATATAAAAATAAAAATATACCAATGTTTTAAAAATGATATATATTAATATAAAAAATAGAAATATACCAGCATCTTTTATTTTTATTATTTATTAATATAAAAAAGATAATAGAAATATACTACATCTTTTATAATTAAAAGTAAAAAGGAAAAATTATTTACGAAGAGAATGCCTATCAACCTGCAAAATTTCCCGTGTGAACACTATAGACAAACTAAATTGATACGCGGAGACGACGTAGGGAGTAAAAGTAAATTTCATGACGAATCATTGATCTTGACTGATAAACATGAACAACGCGGTTTGACAGGCCATCAACACCTGTGCGCATCCCCTGGATACTCTTGAACATATATACACTGTATATGTACCCATGAATATATCCACCATTATATATATCGTCATGAGGATGAGGATGAGAGGATGAGGATCTGCCTCTGGAGCTTCGCCTGAACGTGCCTGTTTTATTTTTGTTCTGATTTGATGATATTGTTTACTGCGCAAAATGCAGTGTCACTATTATACCCGGCAAATATAGATGATGGAAAACTTACTTTATTTATTTATTTATTTATATATATATATATGCCAATAAATTACATTCCATAGGAAGCTAGGTGGTGCACATAATGCAGAAGAGGTTGCAACTGGGTTTTCAAATTGCTCAGCTCTACACTAAAATAGGTTTTCATGGTAATCCTATTTTGTCATCGCATAGTACATATATGTATTTATGTTGATGGAGATAATAATATATGTATTTAGGTTATGGAGATAATAATTTATATATGTGTTGATATTAATATATTTATACTTTATCTATAATTATGCAAATAGGTATAACTGGGTGGATAGGTGTGTAAATTTAAAAATTTTAATTTATCATAATTATAGAATTGATGATAGGAATTTAACTTCAATGAAATATTCTAGAATAGTTTTAATAGTACTCATAAATCAAAGGTCAAGATTTATTTCAAAAGTAGTTATGTCTTTTTTTCTCTTTTAATTAAATTGATTAATTAGAAAAATGTATATGAACAAGTGTCATACTAAATAAGGTGTTCCTTTTGGGTATGCAGTATTGATAAGCCACAATATTGGTCCATAGTATTGTAACAAAGCCTATTTACAAGTTAAGAATCTCCATGGTAGAGAGGGAGCGAATCTCCATAGTTAAGAATCTTGTTACCCGTTTCTTAAATGTATATAAGTTTAACTCATAAATTAAATTTTTTAATCATTTTTTTGCTAATCTTAAATATGTGAAATGTACCATGAATTAAGTGTTTTGATGTTTGCCATGGATTGATGTCTAAAATAAATTCAACTCTCATCTAAATTAAATTTAACTAACATATATTATCAATTTAATTATAAAACAATTTGTTAATTTTAAATTTGAGTTTTATTAATTCAGCAATAAAACTAGATTTGTCTACAACATTTCAATTGTAATAACGAAAGTTTTCTACAACACTTAAATTATAATACTCTCGCAAATTCCTTCCCTGTGTTTTGTTCTTTGTTTAGGGCTATCTCTTTGATTATATTTTGCATTTCCAATTCATCTATCAATAAGTATAATTGTGTTCTTTATGTTGCTTCAAAATCTAGTAGGTTTTGTAGAGGGGAATCCTAAAGGAAAACACTGTGACAACAGTGAGGTAATGACTCATTATCAACACAACCAATATCCCCTGCTCTTTATGAGTTTTCACCAATGGGGGGATTCTCAGTATAAGGTCACCTACGTGTCACCTACAAGAGATATTCTAGGCTTAGATGTTTAAGGTGACACAATAGGCTTTCAAAGGATGGCTCAAATTGATCCAGGTGGATATTGGTGGCCACCTGCCTATTCCACCTAGACCCCCTAGTCAGTTTCAACTGTTCCCTTGTTCATTTTAGCATTTACTATTTTTAGCGGTTTTTCGAGTTTTGAACCAATGAAGCAGTTTTGACCCCCTAAACAGCGTTTTGTTGGAGTCTGCAATAGGCCCATAACAGTGAAACCTACGTGCCAAACAAAGATAATATGACCAAGTTATGACCTCGGGAAGTTGGCTGCCCAACTAACCCCAATGGGGCCCACAAACTCTTGTGTTATATCTCTTGGGGTTAGGATTTTGGTTGTTTAGGGTTTTCTCATGTTTTCCAATAATAAATAGGCCCTTGAGCCTCATTGTAACATAGTTTAGAGGCATGTAGCCACCACATCTCTTCTCAGAGATAAGCTACCATCACCCGAACTATCTTATTTCCATTATGTTTGTAAGCATAGTTCAATATTTTTCTATTAATCAAATGAAGTGTTTTTCTGCTGCATCTCTATGTTTATGATTATATTTGTAAGTTGTTGCGTTCTTGTTTAAGTTTGGATAAGTGGTATCAGAGCGGTCTACTCTTTCTTTGTTTTTATTTGCATGTTCCCAACGAGATCATGATATAAGGAGTTAGGGCTAGATCTAGTTGAACCATTGCAAGATCAAACTCGCAAAACCCGATGACCTCCCATGGCAGAAGAAAATAAAGACAAGGGGGAAAGATATCCTTTCAAAATGTTTCTCGAGGAAGCCCTCGAACGACAGAGGGATGAGATGATAAATAACTTTGCCTAGATCCTTCAATGACTACCCACAGGGATGCATCTTCATCTAGAAGCCACTCTGGAAGCGCCACTCCTTTTAAGGTACAATTTAACTTCAATATTCCCATATTCGAAGGCCTAATAGATGCAAACGTCATAGATAAATGGTTAAATATGTTGGAAGGATATTTTCCAGTTCATGACTTTCCAATTGGGAAAATATTACTTTTGCACTTCTCAAAGTCGCCCCACACATCAAGGACTGGTGGGAAACCTATTATGAACAAAAGGACAAGAGTGAACCCTTGCTGTTTTTAGCCACACCCACTTGGAATTCTTTCTGAGACACCATCAAGGAACAATATTACCTTGTCGGGAGCCATGAAGACAAATACATAAAACAAACCACACTATGGCAGAGAAGGGACCAAGATGTGCCAAAGTTCAAGAATATTTTCCATGCCATTCGCACGAAGCTGGGTGTCAAGGATATTGAGAAACATTTTTTGTTTCATTACATGACTGTCTACACAAGTACATCTAGAACGAGATGGAGTTCTTGGACATTTCCTTGCTTGAAACAGCATGTCGGTACGCTGTCAATATTAAGCAGAAGTTTAAACAAAAGAAGTGGGACTTTGGACCTGCAAATCCAAAGCAAGGAAAAGGTGCCCCCAAATCATAGAGAAAAGGACCAAGCCAAGGTGAGGCTACCCAGGACTGCCCGCCGAAGCCGCAAGAAAAGAACAACACCATGAAGATGAATAAGGACATGCAAAAATGGTGTGAGTTCCATAAAAGCTCCACTCACAATACAAGTGAGTGTCGGACCAAGTAGTTAGTGGTGGTCGAGTTAAAGGCTTCTAAATCAGATGTAGGTTTTGACTCTAAATCAGAACCTGATAAGGGAACTGGAAAAGGGAAGCAGATCATTGTCGCGGAGCCTAGTGCCACCATAGCCAACACCAAGATCCAGAATATTGAGCCTGAAGATCCAGAGGAGGGGGAACGCCTCTTCCACTCACAAATGTGGGTGAAGAGTTCTATGTTGTAGTTCATTGTCGACAATAAGAGCCAAAAGAACCTCATTTTAGCATAGGTCATGAAGCGATTGGGCCTAAATACTACAACACATCCACAACTGTAAACCATCGAGTGGCTTCACCAAGGACGAGATCTTCACGTCAGCTAGCAGTGTTTCCTTCCCTACAACATCAAGCCCTTCACGGATGAGGTACTATGTGATGTTGCTCCTCTTGAAATTTGTGATGTATTGTTAGGACAACCATACTTGTGGAAGTGACATGTTGTATATGAGTCTAGACCTCGTTCTGTGATTATTACTTTGGCTAATAAGCTGTACAGGATACCAAAGGTAGCCTCGCCTACCACCATCTCTTCGATCACTGCAAATAAATGTAGTAAGATCATTTCCTAGACCAGAAAAATTGTTTTCCTTATGATTCGCCCCTAGGGCAAGAAGAAGGTTGTGGCCACGACTTCCAGGCAGAGCTTCTCTGCATAGTAACAACAGATGGAAAAGGTTGTGGAGGAGTACATGGATATTTTCGCCTCACCCACAAGGGTACCTCTGCATTGTCAGGTCAAGCACTCAATCGATTTGACCTCAGGGGTGTCTTTTCCCAATGGACCAATCTATCGACACTCTATTCTAGAGAACGATGAGATCAAGAGGCATATTCAGGAACTATTGTAGAAAGGGCACATCAGGTCAAGCTCATCACCTTGTGTGAGCCCGATTATATTGGTACAAAAGAAGGATGGGACTTGGAGGCTCTGTATTGACTATCGGGTGTTGAACAAGATCACTGTCTAGAATACGTACCCAATCCCATAGATTCATGACCTTCTAGACTAGCTCAAAGGGGGAAAATATTTCAACAATATTGACTTGAAGTCAAGTTATCACCAAGAGCTTATCAAAGCCTTTGATGTGTGGAAGAATGCCTTCCAATCCAAGGAGGGCCTTTTTGAATGGTTGGTCATGTCGTTTGGATTGTTGAACGCCCCTGCGACCTTTATGAGACTGATGGATGACATCTTGCGACCATTCACCAATGCATTCGTGGTGTTGTATTTAAATGACATCTTGATCTTCAGCTAGAGTTGGGAAGAGCACCTCCACCATATTCAACAGGTCCTTCAAACCCTGCGACAACACAAGATGTGTTCTAACTTGGAGAAATGCACCTTTGGTTTGACCCAGGTTCAATATATGGGATACATCATTGATGAGAAGGGTGTACATGTGGACCCATCCAAGATACAAGTCATTCAGGATTGGCCAGCCCCAACCACTCTAATAGAGCTCTGCAGTTTTTTGGGTCTTGCCAATTTCTATTGTAGGTTCATGTTGGGGTTCTCTCACATCACTTGGCCTTTAATTCAAGTCACTAAGGGCAGAGCGAAAGAAAAGTGTTCTTCGAGTTGAATAATCACCTCTGTTCCGCACCAGTGCTCACATTACCAGACCTGCAACAACCATTTGAGATTGAGACAGATGCCTCCGACTATGCTATTGGTGCAGTTCTTACTCAGCATGGGCATCCAGTGGCTTACAACAGTGAGATACTTTCAAACACAGTTTAAAAGTAGCCTACTTACGACAAATATATATATTCCATTGTGCAGACATGCCGTCAATGGAAGCATTACATTTTGGGGAAGGAAACGGTCATCCACACAGACCACCGACCTCTACAGTTCATACAGATACAAGAGAAGTTGCAGAATGATTGCCATCAGAAATGGTCCACTTATTTGCAATAGTTCCATTTGAACATTAAGTATAAGAAGGGAAGCACCAATAACATTGTTGATTGCATTAGTCGACCACTACTCATGGCGCTAATCACTGTTCTCAACTCATGTGGGCATGAAACATCGAGGTGGTCGCATCTTTACAAAAGTGATCTAGAATTCGACAACATATACCAGACACTCCTAGAAGGCAAGCAAGTTCCAAATTTTCACCTTTAGGATGCACTATTATGCCACCTAGGACACATCTGTGTTCCTTCAAGTGAGCATTCCAAGATGTTTTTTGAGGGACACTACAGTTGGGTCGCTGGACATTTCAAAGTAGAGAAAACAGTGGTGATATTGCAAAATTATTTTTATTGGCCGAAACTTCGTTAGGATGTTGGGAAGTACATTAGATACTGCAGCGCTTGTGCCATTGCCAAAACAACCATAAAGAAGCAAGGCCTTTATACTCCTCTACCTACTCCTAGCCAACCTTGGGAATCTATGTCCATGGATTACATGTCGGGCCTTCCTTCTACTAAGCACGACAATGATTGTGTTTTCTTGGTCGTCAACAGATTCTCTAAGATGGCCATCATGGCAGCCTACAAGAAGAGTATCACAGTAGAGGCCACTGTTTTCTCTTCTTTGAGCGAGTGTGGGTACACTTTGGGATCCCACATTCCATTGTCTCAGGTCAGGACACCAGATTCCTGAGTGCATTTTGGTCAAGTCTCTGATCAATGCTGGATACAAAACTTACTAAGTCCACTACTTTCCATCTCCAAATTGATTGCCAAACAGAGGTTGTCAGTAGGATTATCATACACATTCTACGCATGTGAAACTCAAAGCATCCACGCACGTGGGGTGAAAGTCTCCCCTATGTCCAACACAGTTATAACAGATCTCTCTACAGCTCAACAGGCCACAACCCCTTTCAGGTAAGGCTGGGATTTCGACCATTATGTACCGTTGATGTGGCCATACCATTTGTAGCCACTCAGGTAGATTCGGCTCACATTCAATCCAAAGTTGAAAGGGCTAACAACTTCATTGACCACATTCAACACATCCATCAATAGGTCCATGATATATTGGATAGAGCCAGTGCTAAGTATAAGCCGTGCCATGATCAGCATCAAGTACTGCACAAGTTCCAAGTGGGTGACAAAGTTTTCCTACATTTGCAGAAGGAGTGCCTTCCTGGACCGCACCACAAGCTTCACTAGATCCAATATGGGCCATACACTATCACCAAGGCTGTCAGTTACAATGCCTTCGAGCTCAATATCCCACCATTCCTTGGTCTACACCCAATGTTCAATGTAGATCGCCTTTAGCCATACTTTCCACCATTTTTGGACACATATGACATTACAGAACAACTCACACCAACAGAGCTCAACCTGAGCTGCATGGAATAGGCCACAACTAATCAGATCATGGACACACAGATCAAGAACACTCGCCAATAGAGGATACAACTATATCGAGTTGTCAAAGCAGGCCAACTCCTTCACTAGGGCAAGTGGTTCACGAGGGACTAGTCTCAACAAAAATTTCCTCACCTCATGGAGGCTTTGCATGCAATGGGGACCATTGCTTCCTGGGGAGAGAAATGATCTAGGTGGATATTGGTGGCCACATGCCTATTCCACCTAGACCCCCTAGTCAGTTTCAATTGTTTCCTTGTTCATTTCAACATTTACTATTTTTAGCAGTTTTTTGGGTCCTAAACTTTAGGAGTAGTTTTGACCCCCTAAATGGAATTTTTTTAGGGTCCATGACATGACCATTATTGTTAGCATGGGCATTGATGAGCCCTAGAAATGGGTAATTATATGGGCTCATTTTGCCTCTTATTTCAGCTTAATCCACCATTCTCATTAGTTTATTGCATGTTTTTGAATATATTTATGCTAATAGAGTGAATTGGGTTAGTCACTTTGCCATGTAGTCTAATATGTGCTTTATGCAGTTTTTTTGGCCAATTTTGGATAAAGACAAGGGATTTATGAGCAAATGGCAGCCAAAACTTGAGGAAAATAGGGAAGAGGATTTGTAAGGGGGTGTCCCCTTCATTTATGACCCCTTTCGTCGAATCCACCATCAACAACTCGCAGCATGAAGGCCCACATTGATGATTCCAAGGGGTAGCCGAGCAAGTAAAGAAGGATTGTTGTTTATCTCTAGTTCTAGGAAGTCGAGTTCCTTGATTTTAGGAGGACTGTTGGAGGAATCCATCTGTATAAATAAGGAGGCTTAAAGCCTTAGTAGGTTAGCCAGTCATTAGTAGAATTTTCACACTTTTGTGTAGCACATTGTTCAACTTATTTTCGAGTTCCTTTTGAGAACAATTCTTGTAATGCAACTATTATTTTTGGTAATGAAGATGAAACAGTTTTTGATCCAGCATTGATCTCTTCCAAAGGGCTGATGCTCTTGGATTAGGGCCCAACCCAAGCTTCCCAGCACCTCTTACTATGTACTTATGTGTTTTTGCTTCAGTTCATGAGTTAATTTCTGTTGCATAGATTCATTTTACTTTGTTATATTAGGTTTCTTTTGATGGTTAGCATAGTTGTTTTTGTTTTAGTTGCTCAAGTAGGTTACTGCAGTGAAAAAATAAGACTCAAAAATGCCAACAACAGGCCCTGATCTCCTTTCTCCCTTCTTGGGACTATGATTTGGGGTCAAGGCACTTCTGTTGCCACCAAAAACACAGTTTTTGCTCTTCCATGCAACTTCTAATGTGATAACTTGATTTGGAAAGATTGATATAGTGATTTAGATTCAATTTCTTAGATCATTCCCTATTCTTTTACCATAGTTCTCTCCACATGATTTTCTGTTCACAGGTTGTTGTTCAACATTTTCTATTTGTAGGTCAGAAATTACGTCAAGCTAGAAAAAGTTTGTTTTCATGGTAGAGTTAGTTCTTTCTTTGATCTGTTTTGATAAGTAAATGTGCAGATCTCTTGCAGGTCATCTCAGCTCACCATCCATCCATAAAACAACCAACACTAGCTCACTTCTCATAGATTTCCCAAGTCATTCACAACATTTCGCCAATCTGCCCTAATTTCTGCGTTTTTCTCCATAAGCTTCTTTCTTGCCATTCGAACAAATACAACCATCACGTTTGTCCTTGATCTTCATTGACAAGTTCTAGACACCTCAACACCTTCATCTAGCCTTCAGTTCCCCTTTCCCATCATTTTTCGACCTTCAAAACTCCAAAAATAGCTCTCGGCCCCCTCCTGTAGATCCCTTGTAACGTCCTGTAGAATTTCCTGTGAGTAATTTTTCGAAGTCCAATCGCTATGAAAGTCTTCGGAAGAATGCTAGGGGCTTCTTAGGACCTCTCAACACCTTCTTCCACCTCTGCAACAACCAAATCCACCCTCCTTCACCACCAAACCTCTGCACAATCACAACTAGTCAAATCACAAGCATAATGATTTCACATAAAAGCACTCAAAAGCACAAAAAAATGTTTTCTTCTCATTTATTTTCAAAAATAGCTTGAATAAATGCAATTTACCTTTTCAATAGTCAATAGCACTCTTTTCATCAGTTTCCATCTCTTTTCTTGTAAAAGTAGGGTTAATAGGTAAATTAGGGTTTGCTATGGTTTGCGTTACATTTCAGTTCTCCTTCTATTTTTGCAAGTAGAATATTCCTTGTAGAGTTAGCTTTCTTTCATCATAGTTAAAAGCTTCTTCTGAGAATCCATAGAAGTTGGTTTAAGCTCCTAGCAATCTTACACTAGCTAACCAAGTGACAACTTGCAGTAAGAGTTAGTACTTGTGCATACAACACCGTTGCTTCCAAGTTTGTTACGAATTACCGGGTTGATAAAAGTAAAGAAGGAAGCCCCATAGTTGCAGAATTATTGCTGCAATACTAATGCTCACCATCTTTTTGGTGCTGTTGCTGGGAAAGCGTCAGAGTATTTTGTGATTACTGCTTTTCTTCTATTTTCTACTCCAACATTCTGCTAAGTAGTTTATTTATGCAAAAGTAGAGTAGTTGTTTCATTTCAATTCTGCAAAAGTAGACTAGGCATTTCCTGCTTTCATTTCAATTTTGCAATTTCCATTTCAGCAAAATAGATTAGTCATTTCCTGCTTTCATTTCAATTTTGCAATTTTCATTTCAACAAAAAATAGATTAGTCATTTCCTGCTTTCATTTCAATTCTGCAATTTCCATTTCAGCAAAATAGATTAGTCATTTCCTGCTTTCATTTCAATTCTGCAATATCCATTCCAACAAAGTAGATTAGTCATTTCCTTTCTTCCATTTCAATTCTACAATTTCATTTCAGCAAGTTCATTTCAGTTATTTGCAATTTGTTGTTCAATCAATTTCAGTTTTGCAAGTACAAGTAGAAAAATCACCCAAAAAGAGATTTCCTTTCATGCCTCATAGGAACAAAGACAATTTAGGAAAATTCCTACCCAACACCCCCACCACATCACTAAGTCACCCTTCTCTCTTTTTCGGTGGTAGTGATCCAGAAGAACCTATAGGTGAACCACCAGAGATATACAAAGATCCTATAGTAGAAGAAGAGCAAGAAACCATTCCTCTTGAGGCCACGACTAAAAACATAAATGTTTGAGGAAATGGGGAAAGAGTAGAGGGTACCTTTCCTATCTGAGAGGCCAATGGGGACACTAAAATGAAAAACATAAGTCCTTCAGCCTTACCTCACTTCCATGGGTTGACTACCGAAGATCCTGATAACTTTTTGTTTGAATTTCCTGTTATCTGTCGGACCTATGACTATGCAGAAGATGAGCAGAAGTTGAAACTGTTTCCTTCTACCCTCAAGGATGCAACATTGCACTGGTTCATGGGGTTACCTGGAAACAACATCACAACTTGGGCTCAGATGCAGCAAGCCTGTAACAACAAATATCGGGACTACTGTAGGTCAAAGGATACCAAGGAAGAAATCTTTCGAATGACCATGGGAAGTGATGAATCCTTGGAAGACTATGAAGAGAGGTTTCAGCTTAGTTATAAAAGGTCCAGGTGTACAATTGACCTCAAATCTCTAAAGTTGGTCTTGCTAAGAGGAGTCCCTAAAGACCTTCCAGATACCCTCCATTTGCTGGGGGGGGACATCTACAAACTACCTTATGATGACATAAAGACTTTGTTTAGAAACCATTCTAGGGCAGCTAGAAAGAGAGGTAGGGGAAGTCAACCTTTAGCCATTACATCCTCATCCAATTCATCCATTAGAGGTGAATTTGAAAATCTGCTAGAAGATTTCAAGAGTGAGATGAGGCAGACTCTTGCCATGCAAATGGATACCTTGCATATCAAAAGAAAACACAAGGAAGCTAAGAGGGCTTTGGCCATTTTTTGTCCTAGGTGCACCAGAAGGTATCCTAGGAACGAATGTCCATTGAACTTTGTAGAAGTGTGTTCATTCTGTGAAGAAGACCATTCTACGAATCAGTGGCCTTCCTTGCCCAGACTTAAATCTGCATACCAAGGGGCCGAAAGAGACAATGAACCACTCTATTTCATGAACCAAAGGAGGCCACATGGGCCCAGACCTTACCAACACAGATGCAAGGGACATCCCAGACCTATTACAACCTTAATCAAGCCACTTCCATGCCTTCTTGTGGTCCCCCTGCTCATCCTTCCTAGTCCACACCCCCTCCTTGGTCATATCCATCTCAATACCATGCTCAACTAGCTACCCATTCATTTCACTCTTATGCTCAGCCACAACCTCATAGGAATGCACCTTATCAGGAGTGGAGGCCCCAGTACAACTCTCCTCCCGCTCTTTTGCCTCCACCACCTACTCAACCACAACCATTGCCTCCTATTCCACCAAGGCAACCCCAAATGCCTACTCAACTGAACCTGAACCCAAATAAC
Organism: Pinus taeda; assembly: GCA_000404065.3. Lineage (NCBI taxonomy): Eukaryota > Viridiplantae > Streptophyta > Pinopsida > Pinales > Pinaceae > Pinus > Pinus taeda. Next base: position 41,374 of record APFE031059887.1, on the reverse strand, counting down.
AAATAGGCCCAGTAGGTATATAGTGGGGAAACATCATGCCCGACCTATGCTGTGGAGATTTAGGAGATTAACCTATGATCTGGGAAGGTCTTCCCAGATAACCATCTTTCCCCTAAGGAGAATGTGGAAGAAAAAGAGGAAAGTGAACCAAAAGCCATTTCACCCTTTCCTGAGAGATTAACCAGCACAACACAGCCTACCCCAGAAGAGACTGAACTTCTGGGAGAATTGAAACAATGATATGTAAAGATACCACTTCTCCAATCCATAAATGATGTGCATATATACAACAAAATGATCAAGGAGAAGTTCTTCAGGTACGTAGGCAGGTGCAAGAGAGATGCCCCAACTATCAATGTCATAGGATGGTTGTCTAACCTGATGTTGGTGTAGGTAATCTGTCTGAAATATCTAGACCCTAGAAGTCTTGTAGTCGATTTCCACATCAATGGCACCATAATCCCCCATACCTTGATTGATCTAGGGGCTACCATTAATGTGATGACCAAGGACACTATGCTCAAGCTCAAACCTTGAGGGCTCCCTGAGGAAGACCACAACAGTACTACAGTTAGCAGACCGCTCCACCATGACTCCTGAAGGGATTGTTGAAGATGTAATGGTCTCCATCGATTCTTAGGAGTACCTTGCTGATTTCCTGGTTCTCCAACCAAAGGCAAAGCTTACTGGGTATCCTCTCATCTTGGGAAGACCTTGGTTGGCTACTGCAAATGCCTACATTAGTTGTCGAGCAGGGAACATGACAATCAAGAATGGGCATATGTCCAAACATCTAGTCCTATATCCTCCTGCCCAACCTTTGTTAAAACATGATTTACCTCTCTGGTTGGAGGAGGAAGATAAGGATGAAGTCTCTTCCGCAACACTGTGTGCAGTGGAAGCTACCATGGGGGGGGGGCACAAAACGAGGATGATCTTATTGAAAACTTGATTCAGAATCCACCCCCAGTGGGTTGCCATTAGAAGAGCTGGTGGAAGAAACCTAAGCCAATCCTTTAGTTGATCGCTGTGTGGCTGATCCGACCTCTCTCCAAGTTAAGAATGTGAAATTCAGCCCAAAAAGAACCCTGAAGATCAACTCATCCCTATCCACCTCTCAGGAGAAAGAATTGTGTAGCTTATTAAGAAACCACTTGGATGCCTTTGCTTGGAGCTATAAGGAGATAAAGGGAGTCCACCCTTCAGTCTATACTCATCACATTTACATTAAGGAAGATTGCAAACTAGTCAGGAAACCTCAAAGGAGGATGAATCCAACCCTTAAGGACATTGTCAAAGAATAATTGCAAAAGTTGTTGGATGCAGGATTCATCTACCCTATCTCTGTCAGCGAATGGCTCTCTCCTTTGGTGCTAGTGCCAAAGAAAAATGGGAAGTGGAGAATTTGTGTTGATTATCAAGAACTAAACAAGGCTACCAAGAAGGACCATTTCCCTTTGCCTTTCATAGATCAAGTGTTAGATGGCCTGGCAGGTAAGAAGTTCTTCTCCTTCCTAGATGGGTTTAGCGGGTACAACCAAATCCAAATCAGCCGATAAGACCAAGATAAGACCACTTTTCTTGTCCTTGGGGTACCTTTGCATACCGGGTCCTTCCTTTTGGGTTGTGCAATGCTCCAGCCACTTTCCAGAGAGCAGTGTTGAGTATATTTGCTTAACTAGTTCATGATTCAGTGGAAATCTATATGGATGACTTTACCCCTTATGGTTTTGACTTCCAGGAAGCTTTTTCTAACCTGGGAAAAGTTCTAAACAAGTGTATCCAAATGAACATGTCCCTCAGTCCTGAAACATGTGAATTCCTGATGACTGAAGGGACCATGCTAGGTCATGCAATTTCTCAACAAGGATTACAGGTGGACCCCAACAAAATTGCCATCATCCAAAGGGTCCCACCTCCTCAAAAGGTAAGAGATGTTCAAAGTTTCCTAGGTTTAGTAGGGTATTATAGAAGATTCATTAAGGATTTCAGTAAGCTAACCTCTCCATTGTTTGGTCTTTTGGGAAAAGATGTTGAGTTCATATGGACTAACAACTGTCAAGAGGCTCTAGATACCTTGAAAAGTAAACTAGTGACTACCCCAATTTTGAGAGGTCCAAACTCGGCCCTACCTTTCCACATTCATACAGATGCCTCAAACAAAGAAATAGGAGCAGCCTTAGGGAATGTTGATGAGAAGCTGCCTTATGCCATATATTTTGTAAGTAAAAAATTGTCTAAGGCAGAATTGAACTACATTGTAACCGAAAAGGAGCTCCTAGCTGTAGTTCATTCCCTAAATAAGTTCAGACACTACATCACTGGCTATCAAACATTCGTACACACTGATCATGCTGCAATTAGGTATTTAATGAACAAACCAGATGTAAATGCTCATATTATTAGATGGTTACTTTTATAGCAGCAATTTGATTTGACCATTGTTGATAAGCCAGGTAAGGAAAATGTTGTTGCTGATTTTTTATCTAGAATAGATCTGCCTGCAGGTGAAGAAGGAATGGTGGATGATCAAATGCCAGATGAACACCTATTTGCTATCTCATTACTCTCTCCATGGTTTGCTGATATAGCAAATTACTTGGTTTCAGCACAGTTCCCACCACACCTGTCCTCAAAAGAGAAGAGCAAGATCGTGAGGAAAAGTGCCCCACTCACCTGGATTGGGGGCAATCTCTTCAAACTTGGCCCAGATCAGATTTTGAGGAGATGTTTCAGGGAGGAGGAAGTTTTTGACTTTCTCCTAACTTGTCATGATGGGCCCTGTGGGGGTCATTTTGCAGCAAAGAGGACTGCCTTCAAAATCCTGCAAGCATGTTACTATTAGCCCACTCTTCATCAAGATGTAAGGAAATATATCAACTAATGTGACTGATGTTAAAGGATGGGGAAACCTACTCCAAGGGATGAGATACCCCTACAACCTGAAGTGACTTTCGAGCCATTTGAGAAGTGGGGCATGGATTTTGTGGGTCCTGTCAACGCTCCTTCAAAGCATAAATCTTACTTCATCGTGTGCACTAATTATCTGACAAAATGGGAAGAAACAAAGGCAATCAAGGCAGTGATAGAAGAAAAAGTAGCTGAGTTTTTCAGAGAGAATATCTTCTACAAGTTTGGATATCCAAGGGAATTATTCACAGATCAAGGGAGTCAGTTTACCTCCAATCTGATCAAAGACCTACTCGCACATCACAACATTAAGCACAGAACTTCCACCCCTTATCATCCACAAGCAAATGGTAGGTGGAAGTCACTAATAGAGCTTTGGAAGGAATTTTGACCAAGGTAGTGAGCAACAACAGAAAAGATTGGACAAATCGATTGGTTGAGGCCACCTGGGCCTATAACACCACCTGGAAAACCACCACAGGGTTCACACCCTATCAGTTGGTCTATGGGAAGAAGGCTTTGCTGTCAATAGAATTTGAATATAACACACTAAGGATGGCAGCTCAGTTGGACCTAGATCTCAGCCATGCACAAAAGGAAAGGTTACTTTAGCTAAATGGATTGGATGACAAAGATTGCAGGCCCTTCTCCACTCAGAGGTAGTCCAGCTTCAAAGGAAAAGATGGCATGACAGACACCTCAAAGAGAAACAATTCCAGGAAGGAGATTGGGCGCTGTTGTATGATTCAAGAAATAAAGATTTCAAGGGAAAACCAAGGACAAGATGGCTGTGACCATACACAGTAGAAAGGTGCAATGACAATGGTTCAGTTTTGATCAGGACCATCGATGAAGAAGCCATCCCCATGCTCGTCAATGGGCATAGGTTGAAGATCTATAGGAAACCCCTCTCCAAGCAAGAATTCATTGAGAATCTGAGTAAAACAATGTTGGTAGTGGGGCAAATATCTGCCTCCACTCCACCCACACCCTAAAAAAAAAAAAAAAAGGAAGAAGAAAAAAATAGAAATGAAAAAAAAGGAGAATAAAAGACCCCTAGGTGAAAACCTCCCCTTGGAGGCACCCAGGGTAGGTAGTGAGGGTGAAAACCTCCTGGAGATACCCCAACTGTCTAAAACAAAAAAGAAACAGGAACAGAAAATTAACTTTTTTTGAATGCATTGTAGATTGCAGGAGAGCCATAGAAGAAAAAGGGACATGGCCAAGCTGGATACACCTCTGACAGATCATTTCTCCATTGCCATTGTCTTTTCCCAGTCCCTAGTCTCGCTTGTTCTGGAAATTAGGCATCCTATAGGAGACTCTGTGCATTCTACAGGAGGATTCTGTAGAAATCATAGAAGGCTCGAAATCAAGTCCATAAAAGGATTAGAGGGCTAAAAAATTGTTTAGAAGACCTGTGGACCCCCCTGCCACCATTCATCCTCCTAACTCACCATTCCACACCTGCACCACTGCATTTCCACTCGCTTCTATCTTCCCTGCACAAAAAACACAGAAATCCTGTTTCTTCTGTTTAAAAAACAAATGAAGAATAAAACAACAACATCCTGAACTCAACTCTTACGTAGTGCATACCAACTGCTTTTCCTTTTCCTTCAAAACCTTCCTCAACTATCTCTCCAGTCCCTGCTCAAGCCTCAGCCATACGTTTTAGAGGGAGAAGCAGTTACAGGAAATCCTGTAGGATTCCTGTAACAGCTGATCCCCTTAAAAATCGAGCTCTAGAGGCAGGGTTAATGCAACCATAGGTGTATAAAACGCACAGGGAGTTGGACCTGATTAAAGATCAATAGTACAAGGTAGCCGAGCCACCAATTCAGAAACCACAGGTGCTAGCAACAACAATCCATGAATAGAATGCCAAAATCTGAAGCATTCAACAACACGGTAGGGACTAAACTTGTTCCTTTGTTGCGTGATTATAATTTAAAAATTGCATGGATAGTGAGATGGTTGTGATTAAATGAGATCAGTGGCCAGCTAACTAGCCACCCTCATCAAGTTCAAACAGCACCCCTCATCCAGTTCGAACATCACCTCGTCAAGTTCAAATAACACTCAACGGGTGCAATTGGCACGTGTGTTCAGTCAACTCGAGAAAAAAAACTTAAAACAGGTAGTGGTGGCGGCGTATAATGGGAATGATGGAAGTGATTGTGGGTAGGCGACATGAGAATTCATTATGGCACTAAAGTAGGGACCAATGATCCGGATGGGGATAACGTACCCTTCCTACCACCTCACCTCGTCACCGCAGAGCACTCCTGTAAGTTAAGTACGCTGCAGTCGACCACCTCCACCACCTTTGTTTGCATTTGTATCGACGAGCTCTCGGCTGTAGCAACCTACCTACCACCTTTAGAATCTTGAAACAGTCGCTCTCTACAAGAGCATTATCTCACTCTACAGGAGTGGAAAATACAGTCCTACAGGAGGCCTTCTACAGGAGGGCCAGTGAGCAGCATCGCAGAGGAAAATTCAAGATGTTTTATGCCAAATTCGAGCTCGAAAAGGTAGGCTTAGTAAAACCCACTCTGCATTTTATGTATCTACAAAAGGTGGTGGGATTTGAAGCGAAGTATTGAGTTGAAAAGAAAGGAAAAGTGAGAACAGAGTCTGCCTGTGTTTAAATATATATATTATATATATATATATATATATATATATATATATATATATATATACAGTTTCTCCATTTGCTCTTTGCACTGAAAAACTGTCTCTTTCTCCTCCGTGGTATTCTCCTGTGTAAAGAAATGATGCAACCATAGGAAATTAAGCCTGTAAAACAATGAATTTACATTGGGTGGTCTGCTTACTTTGTGAAAAGGAAAAAAACACTGTCTTGTATACTCTCTTTTTTTTAAAAGATATTGTTTCCCTGAAATAGACCGAGAAGTAAATTAATTTTGAAAACAGAGTTTGAAGGGAAGGAAATTTGCAAATTGCTTTCGTTAAAAAGGAAGAACACGAAAAATTCTCTCTCTAGTTCCAGAAAAAGACCTCATGTGTTCCTCTATTTTCGAGTTTGAAAATTTACTGCCTTCCTCCTCACCTGAAACATTCCAGCAGTCTCTGAACATCATGACAGGGGGTTTTATGAGGAAAGAACATCTGAATTCCACCAAACTACATGAACACCCAGAAGTGGTAGCCCTCTTTACCAGGGAAAATTGGATGCCTTTCTTTGAAAAATTTCATGGGTATGGTGTGGGAGTCACATAGGAATTTTTATTTTCTTTAAAACCCCACTCAAAAACCTATGCTACAGTCAGTTTTAGGGGTCTAACTATAGAACTTACACCAGAGTTCATCAACAGAATTACAAGTTTCCCACTTGGGCTCCCTTGGAGCAAAGAAGAAAACCACCAGGACAAGTTGCTAAGAAGACCTTTTTCCAGCCTGATGAACATCCCGTGGAGGATAAGAATGGGATCAGGAGGACAAGTATACCTTATCCATGTGATCCAGATTTAAATAGGAACACAATAGATTACAGAGATAACCATAAATACAGAGATGCGATAACCATAAATAAAGAGTTGCAGTGGAAATAATACTTCATTTCATTAATGGAAAATACCGAAATATGCTTACAACCAGAAATGGAAATAACCTAGCTAGGGCGATGGTAGCTTATCTCTGAGAAGAGATGTGCGGCTACATGTCTCTGAACCGTTCCGAACTTGTGTTACAATGAGGCTCGAAGGCCTATTTATTATTGAGAAACAATGGAAAACCCTTCACATTCCAAAACCGACCCTTAGAAGATGAACCGCCAAATTGTGGCCCCCGTTTCGGGTAAATTGGTACATCAATTTACCGGGGCCGTAACTTTGGCATACGATCTCCGTTTGACGCGTATGATAGCTCGTTAGAAAGATCTATCTGAGAACTACCATTGTTGGAACGGGCAACATCGTTCCATACCATGGACCCATGTTGCCCCTGGCTTCCCCAAAAAACGTCGTTTAGGGCCTCAAAACGGCTCCAGAAGTTCAGGACCCGAAAAACTGCTAAAAATAGTAAGTTGTGCTATAATTAAGGAAACTGAAAATGCTGAAAGAGACAATGATGGGGGTCCAGATGGACTTGGCAGGTGGCCACCAATATCCACCTAGATCACCATGGGGTGAGGTTAGCGATCAAATCATGAAATATATCTCTTGTGAAGGAAGATACAACATAGTATATGGGTATCATTTCAGATTGTTACATGAACTAAGATATGGCATGGACCTGCCTGCATCTAGAAAACTCAGTCTTCCATATTTTCTCCTCCAATCATTAATAGAATGTAGCACCAAATTGAATGCAGGGGTTCCAGACCAATTGGCCCACCATGGGCTAATCAAATTGCTGGTGGAGGATGCCCTCCACACTTACACAATCCCTATAGCCTATGAGATTTTTAGGAACATGAATAAAGAAGATGATATAAAAACTCTCACTGATGACCTTCATCCGTTTGGAAGTGAAGAGGAGGAACAAAAAGAGGAACCTGAGAAGGAAATCCATGAAGAAGAACAGAACATTCAATTGGAAGAAGAAAAAGAAGAAAAACAGAGAGGAGAGGAGAAACATGACACCACCACAAATGAGCCTAAGGCAGAGAAGAAGACAACATCAAATTCAGAAAAAGGGAAAACCACAACAAAGAAAAGGAAGAGGACAAAAAATGAAAAGAAAAAGCCTAAGACAATTTAGAAAAAGGTTGCCACAGGAAAGGCAGAAACCCAGCAAGCAAAGGAGAAAACAGAGTCAGAGACAGCAGAATGAAAACCAGCAGAAACAGGAAAAACATTAGATAAAGAAGCAGAAACAAAGCAAGAAGAAGTGTCTCCTGAGACACTAGAAAGAGAATCAATAGTTGTTCTTGCTACACTTAGTACTCCAGCCAAGCCTAAAGGGAAAATAAAAAGACAACCATCTATGTACTTCAAAGCTCGAAAGAGCACTAGAATCAAGATGGGGAAGCCTCACCTACCTTCAAAGGAGCCCATCATCATTGAGGATGTACCTACTGCAGCAAAGGAGGAATCGCCCTCGAAAATCCCCATCACTTATGAGAGAGGAAGTCCTAAGACCTCTACTTGGAAAGAAAGGATCAAACTAATGGACTCCAAAATGGTCCTACAAGAGGCACAGAACTCTCTATAGGAGACATTGGCAAAGATCAAAGAGACTGAAAAACTTGAAAGGAAGGCAGAAGAATAGACCAAAGAGGAAGACAAGGCAAAAGAGATACCAGAGCTTGGGCCTCAGCCTAACTTAGGCTCTTACTACAACCTTCTGGAAGGTGCGAAGATCATCCCACAAAAGTTTACAGTCCCTCTTTTCTTCGAACATGAAAAAAAGAGTCAGGACCCATACATGGATGCATATTACAAAATCAAAAGGGGTAGAAGACATTGGGCACATGGAAAACAAGTTGAGAGAGATGGGAAAAGAATTGAGCATGGTCAGGCATACAGAAAGCATCCTAAGAGCTCAATTAGAAGCAGAAAAAGAAATGTTTATGAAGCAACTGCAAGAAAGGGAACCTCAAGGAGGAAATGAGCTGTCAATATTAAAGAAATAGCAACAGGAACAGGAACCCCAAGCAGACAGAGAGGCAGTAAAAAGAAAACAACAAGAAGAGGAACCCCAGGCAGATAGTGAGACATTAATAAAACAGCGACAGGATAGAGAATCCCAGGTAGAAATTGAAGTGTTGATTTTGAAAAGGCAGCTACAGGAAAAGGAAGCCCAGTTAGCCTACATGGCCAGCTAGACAATGGAGGCATTATAGTGCAGACAACTAGCCAAATCATATGCAGTGTACCTCAAGGATCAGTGGCTCCAATTTCATATTAAGACACTAGCCCAAAGGGGCACAATACGTTTTCAGGATTATTGCCAATTTATGCATTTATGTGATCACGGTTCAGCTGAGGACAAAACAAAACTAGCAGAGTTTTACTTGCACAACATGGCACTTACTGACATGAACTTGTGGGATCCAAATGCTGTATTGGGAGACTTGTAGCTAATAGCTATGACATCTTGGATGAGCCATGAAGAGAAAAGGGCAGAAGAGATCCAGAAAATGATGGAAAAAGAGTTGAATGAACCCCTGATTATTAGAGCAGAACTAGCAGACCCCTTAGCTCTCATCTATGCCCACCAACACCTTGCAGCTAATCCTCAAGTTGTCCTAGACTATGTTGATAAGCAGGCCTAGGCTATTGCTCACTTCAAGGACATGGAGAGATTGTTCGGAGATGATTACATTCGTGCCTACATGAGAACGTGGAATACCTTATCACACAGCCTAAAGATCAGGGAGTATCACTCCCCAAACAGGATGAGGGAAGCCATGAGGAGAGTGCCCCTGTATAAGCACTCAATGCAAAGTTTTAAGGCCAATTGGATTGGCCTTAAATTCAGTCCTCCACTGCTACTAGGACTACTGGAAGGAGTAAGAGAAGAAGAAGAACAAAAACAGTGGGAAGAAGTGGATAGGAAGGTAGGTTTCCATGATAAAGAGGAATATATCACATCAGAGGCATGGGATGTCAGGAAATCTGTTAGAGCCATCAAGGATGAAGAGTTAGATTAGTTGCTCAGAGGATGAGCAACCCATTTAGTAGGGGGGTGATGATGAGCCCCAGAAATGGGTAATTATATGGGCTCATTTTGCCTCCTATTTCTACTTAATCCACCATTCTCATTAGTTTATTGCATGTTTTTGAACATATTTATGCTAATAGAGTGAATTGGGTTAGTCACTTTGCCATGTAGTCTAATGTGTGCTTTATTCAAATTTTTTGGCCAGTTTTGGATAAAGACAAGGGATCTATGAGCAAATGGCAGCCAAAACTTGAGGAAAACAGGGAAGAGGATTTGTAGGGTGGGTGTCTCCTTCATTTATGACCCCTTTCCTCAAATCCTCCATCAGCAACTCAGAGCACAAAGGTCCACATTAATGATTCCAAGGGGCAACTGAGCAAGTAAAGGACTATTGTTTATCTCCAGTTCTAGGAAGTCGAGTTCCTTGATTTTAGGAGGGCTGTTGGAGGACTCCATTTGTATAAATAAGGAGGCTTAGAGCCTCAGTAGGTTAGCCAGTCATTAGTAGAATTTTCACACTTTTGTGCAACACACTGTTCAGCTTATTTTTGAGTTCCTTTTGGGAACAATTCTTGTAATGTGACTATTATTTTTGGTAATGAAGATGAAACAGTTTTTGAGCGAACACTGATCTCTTCTGGAGGAATGATTCTCTTGGGTTAGGGCCCAACCCAGGCTGCCCAACACCTCTTACTGTGTACTTATATGTTTTTTCTTCAGTTCATGAGTTAATTTCTGTTGCATAGATTCATTTTACTTTATTAGATTAGGTTTCTTTTGATGGCTATCATAGTTGTTTTTGTTTCAGTTGCTCAAGTAGGTTACTATAGTGATAGAATAAGACTCAAAAATGCCAACAGTAGGCCCTTATCTCCTTTCTCCCTTCCTGCGACTATGATTTGAGGTCAAGGCACTTCTGCTGCCACCAAAAAGACAGTTTTTGCTCTTCCATGCAACTGCTAGTGTGATAACTTGATTTGGAAAGATTGATATAGTGGTTCAGATTCAGTTGCTTGGATCATTCCCTATTATTTTACCATATTTCTCTCTACATGCTTTTTTGTTCACAGGTTGTTGTTCAACATTTTCTGTTTGTAGGTTAGAAATTAGGTCAAGCTAGAAAAAGTTTTGTTTTCATGGCATAGTTAGTTCTTTCTTTGATTAGTTTTGATAAGTAAATGTACAGATCTCTTGTAGGTCATCTCAGCTTACCATCCATCCATAAAACAGCTAGAAACAACTCACTTCTCATAGATTTCCCAAGTCATTTGCAACATTTCGCCAATCTGGCCTAATTTCTGTGTTTTTCTCCATAAGCTTCTTTCTTGCCATTCAAACAAATCCAACCATCACGTTCATCCCTGATCTTCCTTGACAAGTTTTAGACACCTTAACACCTTCATATAGCCTTCAGTTCCCCTTTCCCATCATTTTTCCACCTTCAAAACTCCAAAAATAGCTCTCAGCCCCCTCCTGTAGATCCTCTTGTAGATCCTCCTGTAGATCCCTTGCAGCCTCCTGTAGAATTTCCTGTGAGTGATTTTTCGAAGTCCGATCACTATGAAAGTCTTTGGAAGGGTACTAGGGGCTCTCCACACCTTCCCCCACCTCTACAACAACCAAATCCACCCTCCTTCGCCACCAAACCTCTGCACAATCACAACCAGTGAAATCACAAGCATAATGATTTCACATAAAAACACTCAAAAGCACAAAAAATGTTTTCTTCTCATTTCTTTTCAGACGTAGCTTGAATAAATACAATTTACCTTTTCAGTAGTCAATATCATCTCTTTTCCTGAAAAAGTAGGGTTAATAGGTAAATTAGGGTTTGCTAGGGTTTTCTAGGGTTTGCGTTACATTTCAGTTCTCCTTCTCTTTCTCTAGGTAGAATAGTCCTTGTAGAGTTAGCTTTCTTTCATCATAGTTAAAAGCTTCTTTTGAGAATCCATAGAAGTTAGCTTAAGCTCCTAGTGATCTTGCGTCAGCTGACCAAGTGATAGCTTGCAGTAAGAGCTAGTACTTGTGCATACAACACTGTCGCTTCCAAGTTTGTTACGAACTACCGGGTTAATAAAAGTAAAGAAGGAAGCCCCAGGAGTTGTAGCATTATTGATGCAATACTAGTTCTCACCAGGCATGTGGAAAAACCTGTAGTACTTGGTGAGACCTTTCCAACAAGGTATTGTACGTGGCAAATAGAAATAATATGACCAAGTTACAACCCTGGGAAGTTGGTTGTCCAACTAACCCCAATAGGGCTCACAAACTCTTGGTGTTACATCTCGTGGGGTTAGGGTTTTAATTTTTTAGGGTTTTCTCATGTTTTCCAATAACAAATAGGCCCTTAAGCCTCATTGTAACACATTTCAGAAGCATGTAGCCCCCACATATCTTCTCAAAGATAAGTTACCATTGCCCGAGCTATCTTATTTCCATTTTGTTTGCAAGCATAGTTCAATATTTTTCTATTAATTAAATGAAGTGTTTTTATGTTGCATCTCTATGTTTATGATTATATCTATAATTTTTTTCATTCATGTATAAGTTTGGATCACAAATTAAGTACAAGGTTCAAACAATGATGAAGAGGCAATTCACATCCCTTAAAGAGGCCATTCTAGGACATGTTAGACCTAGGGTTTGAGTGATAACATACAAAATGGAATATCCTAAGGTCAAGGTACCAAGGGAAAGGTTTCCAAGAATGAGTATTAGAAATCCAATGGAATATGAAACCTTCAATAAGCCCTAAAGTTGAATCTTAACCAAACTAGGGTTTCTCCTAGGGAAAAATAGCTAGGGTGAGAGAAATCAAGGTGAAAAATGGATGGACTAGCCACCAAGGATATTGGTTTTGAGGCAACCAAATGTGCTCTTGATTTTGAATCCTTCAAATAGTAAAATTTCCTCTCCTAGACAATTTCACTCCAAGCCCTAAATGAACTGCTTATCCTTAAGAGAACTGAAGATAGAGAGATAAGGAGAGTGAAATTCAATTTGTGGATGATGTAAATATTGGTAAGAAAAACGACAAGTCTAATGCCTAATCCTTGGTTTGATGGAGTCTATGGGTGTTAAACATTAGCTAAATATTGCAAAGAAGTATGGATATTTTGATACCCTAGCACAAAACCCTAGCTATTATCTTTGGGAGGGATCAAAGACACTTAGGAGAGCTTTGACAAGAGTTCACTTAGGGGATTATATTCACATGCCATACATGAATAATGAATACAATGAGGATATCTATATTCGATACTATTAGTCTTCAATAATCAATGGCACAATAGAAAAATCCTAGATAACCATTACATTCCATACATTAGACATGAAATAAAGAATTATTCAATAAAAAATCTCACTTACAATATGAAATGCATAAATAATCCAATATTGATGCAAGGTAACTTCTCCAAAGACAAGAAAGTAACCCTAATGGGTCAAAGCATGGAGTTGGGTTACAATTTTTGGCAAAATGAGGGTGTGTTTCACTCAAAAATAGATGCTCGATGGAGCAATTCAAGTGCTCGATGGAGCAATTTTTAAGCGCTCGATCGAGTTGTTGAGGTGCTTAAAAATAGCTTGATCGAGCATTTAAAAAAACTCTCGATTGAGCCGCTTTCTAACTCCAGTTAACAGCTCGATTAAGAGTTATGGAGCTATATGATTTATCATTAATACCATTAATAAAAGTTGGTAAGGGCGTTAGCAAGTTATAATTTTTAATGTCTCAATCGAGCCTTTGAGCTCGAACGAGTCACTGGTTAACCACGTATGTCATTTGATCGAGGGTTACTTTAACTCTCAATCAAGCAATTTGAATTTTGAATTTAATCCCTCGATCGAGTGTTTAAAACACTCGATTGAGCTCTTGAAGTCCTAAAAATTACAGTTTCAACACCTCTTCTACATATTTCTATACAACCCCATTTTGTACTCTATCAGATTTAGGGAAGAATTTGTCCTTGAGTGGTGGAGTAATCATGTTGGATTCATGAAAGAATCCTCTATCTAGTGGCATATGAATTTGACACATTCGAATTCATGTGATATTTTTCATCTATTTTCTTTTAAACATAACACTTAATTTTTTTTTTGATAGTTTCAAAGGGGCTAAATAAAAAATCAATAACATAAAATATACACAATGAACAATTTTAAAAAAATACCACTATCTTCATTTACTAGTCCCCTTCAAAAGAGTACTCTTGGTCTTTCAATTTATTTAAAGATTTGAAATAAATCTTACATGAACACATGTGTCTCCAAAATACAATTGAAATATTACTTCTCCAACTTCAAAAAATAATAAAATATCTAATTTTGCATAAAAAAAAATAAATTTTTAATATGGAAAAATTAGTTCTCTCTGTCTAGATCATGTTCATATATATATATATATAGATATAGATATATATACATATATATATATATGTTATATATATATATATATATATATATATATATATATATATATATATATATATATATATATATATATATATATATATATATAGAAGTTACACATTTTAGATTAAGTTATGCTACATGAACACACACATACCTCATAAGTTTTGCGAAAATTTGCAAGGACATATATTGAAATCTATAGAAAATTGAGAGATTATATGACACTAAATTTTTTTTGCAAAAAATATCATTAGGACAACAACATAGTTCTCCACATATTGTCTTTTTACACTGAAAATTGATAATTCTTATATGAATTTTGAGGGGTGAAATCCGATAAAAGAGGAAAAATTGAAATTTCATCGCCAGATTTGTCCCAGAATTGTAACTTATCTTCATGCTTTGACTCTAATAAGTAAAGTCGTTCATATATCACTTCTCTACAAAGATACAAGAGGTCAAAAATATCCCAACTAGAGCCAAAATAGTCCAAGTGATGATGATCCAAATGACATGATCCTCTCTTCTAATTAAATGAGGAGGACAACACCTAATATTAGCCTAAAATCCCAACTAAAGAAAAATTTGATCACTAAACATGCTTGGGTTACAAGCCAACCCACTAGCTCTCATCATAGATACTAAGAAAACCCACAAGTGTGAGCCACTAGGTTTCTAGGGCAAGCATCATGCTTAGAATGATCTCCAAATTCCATGCCCAAGTTCTAAGAGGTGCTAAGTGATCCAGGTGGATATTGGTGGCCACCTGCGAAGTCCACTTGGACCCCCACCATTGTCTTTCTCAGCATTTTCAGTTTCCTTAATTGTAGCACAACTTACTATTTTTAGCAGTTTTTTGGGTCCTGAACTTCCGGAGCCATTTTGAGGCCCTAAACGACGTTTTTTGGGGAATCTGGGGGCAACATGGGTCCATGCAATGGATCGATGTTACTCGTTCCAACAATGATAGTGCTCAAATAGATCTTTCTAATGATCTATTGTACGCGTCAAACGGAGATCATATGCTAAAGTTACGACCCCGAGAAGTTGATGTACCAACTTACCCCCAAAACAGGGCCCACAGTTTGGCGTTTCATCTCCTAGGGTTAGGTTTTGGAATGTGAAGGGTTTTTCATTGTTTCTCAACAATAAATAGGCCTTCGAGCCTCATTGTAACACAGTTCAGAGGCATGTATCCATCACATCTCTTCTCAGAGATAAGCTACCATCGCCCTAGCTAGTTTATTTCCATTTCTGATTGTAAGCATATTTCAGTATTTTCCATTAATGAAATGAAGTATTATTTCCGCTGCATATTTGTGTATATGGTTATCTCTATAATTTTTTGCGTTCCTCTTTAAATCCGGATCAGTAAGACAAGTTGCTAAGATTTTGAGGAGGGAGGCTCCAAAACAAAGTGAAGGCAAAATTTTGGAGGGTGGTTGTAGCTGGTACAACATTGGCAACACACTGGTAGAACTCTAGCTCTCCCTATGGACCTTATCTCATGTAAAGCAAGTCTAACTCCCCCAGAAGGATTTTTTGATTCTTTGATCATCATGGCCTCCTTACTAGCTTGAGTTAAGATATAGTCCCTGTCATTCTCTTGATCAATTAGCACATGTACCAAGCCAAGTCAGCTAAGTTGTTTCGATTTTGGATGAGAGGTATATTGATGCACAAGTAATATAACGATCATATTTTTAGTTTCATCTCTAGTGTTTCTCTATTACTAGAAGTCTAGGACAGTACCTCAGGGGAGTCACTTTAGGAACACAATCATCACTTCGCTGCTAGCGAACATGGATAATACCCTAGAGGAGTTAATTTCTTTACCTCTCTGTGCAAGAAGCCTTTCTATTCTTTCTCCTTTATTTTATTTTTCATTTTTCATTTTTTCATTTCTAGATAATTGTGCATAGGAACTTATTTACTTCATGAGGCAGAAGAGGGATCTCGACTTATTGAGAGCAAAAGAGGTTGTCCCTTCAGATAAGTATGTTATACATACCTCTAACATTCTTGTTAAGGTTTTCCTCCTCACCTTACTCTACCTGAATTAGTTGACAAGGGTTAACCGAATATATAACAACCGATTAGACTAAGGGGTACTAGATAAAGTGCAAGTGTTGTGTTTTCACCAAGACTTCATGTTGAACACATCATATTTTACATTAGGGTGTCATCGATTGAAGATAAAAATATCTTCATAAAGAGAGAGGACAACACATAACCAAATGTTGATAGTTGTACAAGCCCTCTTGTACTTCACCTTGCTTCTCTCAAGAGATAAACATGGTTTCATGTGAATCTAAACCTATGGGTGTGTAACAAGAAAATGAAATAAACAAGAAGAGGACATAAGTAAATGAAAGAAAAACAAATAAGCAAAGAAATCCATGCAAGAAAATCAAACAATAAATCAAAGAAAACAAGAAAGAAAACATTACTCTGACTCCTAAACTAAATAGTGCATGGACCTACTCACAAAAAGTGACTTTTCCAATGCAGCCATCAATGCATTGGTTGACCCATGTTGGTGAAGGCATAGTCAAGTAAAAAGATATACAAACAAACAAGCACACAAAAAATATAAGACAATGAAGACCAACACGCTTTAAGTTTAAAAGTGTTAACATAAAAGAAAAGATTAAACATGCAAGACAAACATTCTATGTACATATCATGGTGTTGCAACACACTCTGTGTAGACGATGAGAATGCTCACTATTTTGACCATGACGAATGAGAAAACATGAAAAAGGAAGACAAACTTCACTTAGCAAGAGTGCTCAATGTGTATGATTCCTCCAATGCATGAGTGAGAGGATCATGTGATTCAGGTGGAGGATGTGAAACATGTAAACTAGATTCATCTTCAATGAAAATTGAAGAGTGATGAGGAGCCTGGGGTGTTTCAATAGATTTCTCATCAGAAGTGGAACTAACCTAAAGATAACGAGGGCCTAACATAACCATCAGCACAGGCTGAAGTTCCTCGATGACTTGGGGGGTTTCCACTTCATCAACGGGTAGATCATCAAATACCGGTGGCTTAGAAAGATCAACAACAAGTGAATCAACATCGTTATCGAATGAAGGAGTAAAGATATTAGGACAACCATGATCAGAAAAATTGAGATGTTCATCGACATTCTCATGATATGATGAATCATACAGAGGGGTTGATGAGAAACAAGAGTGTTCGTCCTCTGACTTTACAGAAATAAAAGATGATAGATTAGGTGGATTGAGAAAGAAAATATGATACATTAGGTGGATTCAGAAATAAAGATGTGTCCTCTCAACAATGCAATGACATATTGACATTTGGTGTGTTCTCTGAATGATCGGAAGTAGAAACATTCGGGGATGAATTTTTAGAGGACAAGTAAAAAATGGTAGAATAAAAAAAGATGTTAGGAAAAAGTGGATGAGACATGGACAAAAGGAGGTCATCCTTCACTGCAAGTTCATTTTCAGATTCCCAAACATACGGATAAAAAATGACAATGCAGGTTGGCTTTTCAACACCAACTCCATTGAAAACTTGATCCTCGTGAACAAAAAATGTGGAGTCCAGAATTGGAGAACACAACACAGTACAATCGGAGGATCAATAGAATGAGAGGATGGAGGTTGAGAAAATGAGTTCACATGAAAACCAATAGAATTTCAAGCCAAACTTGTGTAGATATCCAGAGTAGATCTAGTGGGAGAATGTGATAGTTCAACAGATGGGTTTGCAACTTCTCCCACCTCTCACTATTGAGCTAGAGCAGTTTAATGAGGAGAGGACGGAGGGTCACATGTGACAGCAACCTTGTCCATCTTGGGTTTGGCAGCATTAACACTGAGGTATGCTGAGAGGGGTTTCAATGATTCTAACACACGTAGATTTTAAAATATATGAAGAAGATACTGAAATATTTCATTGAGAAATTTCTAATCAATTTCATCTTCTAGGATTTAAAATGGAGATTACAGAAGTGATTCCAAATTTTCAAAAGGGATTCATCAAGTGCTTTTTTTAGTTCCAGAATTTTTTTATTGAGTGCTTTGCAATCATAATGATAGAAAACATAGGACAACTCTTTGATCATATGATCATAAGAGTGATTGGAGGTCGTGGGAAATGTGACACAACATTGTAGGGCATGCGCTCTGAACATGTAAGCAAGCAGCGAGCAAGAAATTTTGTGTGGGAGTACTTCATTCCTTTCACGGAAACCCATGAAGGCAACTCCATGACAAAGAAAAACTACTCTGCTTTCAGCATCATATGTGTTATGTGAGAAGTCATTAAGGAGATCCTCTGACACATCAAAAACACATCTATGAGATAGACATATCAAAGGATTAACTTTAATGTAAGTCATGAAGAATGTGTAGACATTCAAGATAGACTTTAGGACTCAGATTGTCATTTGGCCCTCCTTCTAGCGCCAGAAATGTTGATGGTACTGGACCTGCCAATATGTCAGGGGATCTCCCCAGCAAGAAGTCCCAACTAAACCTTCGAATGTTTAGAGTAGGGTTCCCAATAGTGGGTAATAAATCAATGACTTGACTTCGATAGTGCACATAGGTAAGTGTGATATCTTTGTCAAAAGCAAGTGTGTGACCTTGTAGCAAGTCAAGTGAGATGCATGGGGGTTCTAACACATGGAGGGGAAAAGCAATTGTTCCCCTTAGAAGCTTGTAATATTACATAGCTTGAAAGGAACACATGAATGGAATGACATCACAAGATGGAAAGCGTAATAGTCCACAATTCAAAGTGATGGGTTAAACTAACAACTCGTCTGAAACAAGATTCAAACAATTGCATACAAAATAGTTCATACAAAATCGTGTAAGTTTAATAACATATATTTCTAAAGAAACCATAATAGTACAACTAAAATAACAACATATGCATGAAAATTTGTTGGCTTTGTTATATATATTAAGTGAAAGTTCCATCCATACATATACCATTGACATCTAGTAGCCCCAATACTAGAAAATTATAGTCAACACTACCTGCTCATCCAAAGAGATGTACTTGCTCTATGTTTTGGAGAAGCCAAGGCTCGTTACATTACCCTCCAATCCTTCTCTAAGAAATGCCTAGCCTAAAGCTTGGCTACTGAAATCCTGTTCTATGAGTTATGAGGTTCTATTTATAGCAAAGGGTGGGGTGACCCTTGACATTCCCCTTTGACTCTTGAACTAATCTCATGAATATTCACATTACATAGTGACTGTTTACATTCCACTAGTGACACTTGGAATTTCACTTACATCATATTTAAAAAAATATAATTTCCACATGTACCCATGTGGGACAAAATAGGCTTGAGTCAGCCTAACAAGAAAACAAACTATGACTCTAAGGTTTGGGGAAAGACCAACTTGACAAAACCCAGTTGATGCTTCTTGGTCATGTAATGATGCCAATCTTGGTGTCCAAAAGCCACATGAATCCCATAGAGTGCTGCAAACCCTGGTCTATTCCTTAGTCAAAACTGTTGAAAAAATGTATACAATGAAGCTTCAAGCTTTCTCAAAAGTCCAACCTTTGCTAATGACTGAAAAATCACAAGATATAGGCAAAAAACCACTCATCCTAGCCTCTAGGGGTTGAGCTCATAAGTTTAGGATCTGTTCCAACAAATTCTAAACTGAGAACTAAAGATTAGGCAGTGGAACAACTTGCCTCTAAAAACTAGGGAACTGATTCATTCAGTTGCAAACTACTTTTTGATGGATCAATCTACCTCTGTGAGTGAAAATTTAGCATAATTACATCAAGATCCATAGAATTACATTAAATTACATCATAATTTTGAAATTTAGAAGAAGAAAATTAAAACTGTGAAGATACTAGGTGAAAAACAGAGTATTTTTGGTCAAACTGAGCAAAATTTCCGCAATGCGTCGCGCTGATTTCCCCATGTGTAGTGCCTGTTTGCAGCTACTTTTGGAAGCCTTCTCGGTGTCCAAATTTTCTCCAAGTGTAATTTTTGGAAGGTTATACCTATCTACTTTCCAGAACAAGTTGAATCCTTAAATTTTCCCTCCATTTGCCCCTCCAAAATTGAGTTCTCCCAACACTACTTCTTGTGTGTCCAAAAAGGGGCAGAAAGGTCATTTTTTGGGTGTTTTTGACCATTTTGGGCGCTCAAAACCTATCAAAATTTCTTGGCCATTTGTGAGCATGCATATGTTTTCATGAAAAATCCAAAAATTCTAATTTTTCATGAAAAGGAGACCCCCATCAAAAGCGAGCGCCAGGTGGCACGACGCATTGGGCAGAAAAACCTGTGTTTTGGCCCAAAAATTCCAAAATTCCAAAAAGTGTCCCAATTTTTTTGAAATTTGGGCTGAGTGTTCTCCATGAAGTGCTATGTTGGGCCAAGAAAGCCTCAGCGAAGATCTGAAGTCTATCCTACTCTTTTCACTTCCTTGATTCCTTCTTCAACTTGGCCTTCAAGTTTCTAATTCTTGCCTTGCAACTTTTATTTCTCGTCATATAATGGTAGGCCATATGTCTCAACATTTTTTTCTCCCTATTGGCCTTCTCTATCAACTTTTATAAGTGGATATTCACTCTCTCAAGCCAAGATTCTCGATTAGCATTGATTTCCTGCTCAAGTGATGTGAGCTTCACTTTCCTCCTGTTGGCGGCTTGGCGGTTTTCTTGTCTGTTTCGCAGCTCCATAATGGTTTGTTGATTCTCTAGCTGGTTTTTTCTTTGCTCCAAGTATTTTATTATCCACTTAGCCCTTTCTAGGTTGAGGGAAAAATCATTGATGTCCACCTGTTGCTCTTAGATGATCTCCTTGAGCTTTGAGCTTTGTGGGCCCAAAGCAGTGTCATCATCATTTTTGGGATTCAATTGCGTTAAGTAAGTCATTCAAACGTATGACCATTTCCATGAGAGGTAGTCGTAACTGACTAATTTCTCATGATTTTTGAATAGTTCACTTAGCACTCATTGCATCGGGTGATGCTCACAGGGGTGAAGAAGTGGGATTGAAACTAATGAAATGTGGAGAACGAATCACATAGCATCAATCATCACTTCTGAGGCTTGCACTCGGTAACTAGGACTTCCCAAGAGGTCACCCATCCCAGAACGCCTCTGGCTCAAGCGCGCTTAACTATGGAGTTTTTCCACAATCAAGCCCACTTAGCTTGCTACGCCATTTGCAAAACCTTAGCAAGTATTGTGCCTCATGAACCATTCAAGTTAGAGATCCCTTGGCTCTTTTTGAATTTAAGTATGGGGGATTACGCTGTGCATTATATTAGATATCATTTTTGGGATTCAACTGCGTTAAGTAAGTCATTCAAACGTATGACCATTTCCATGAGAGGTAGTCGTAACTGACTAATTTCTCATGATTTATAGTTTTGGTGGGACCTGGGAAACTTACTGGCACATGCATTAGACATAGACTGAAGGAATGCTTCTAGTAAATTCATGGGTTGAGTGGCTTTGGCTACCTTTCATGATCTATGTAGTTTCCTAGCTGAAGATAGGCTATCAGTCAGGTTTGCTTAGTTTGTACCTTAAGCTCACTATTGCGATGTTGTACAAAATTTTGGAGAGAAAGGCTAACTTCTAGGAAGCTCTACGCAATTCTTGAGAGAAAGGTAGGATGTTGGGGTGCTCTACACAATTCTTGAGAGCAAGGCAGGTTTCTATCTAGGAATGTGTAGTTTGTCAAGACAACACAAGAACCAAATGCAAACTGAGTCATGCAGGTTCAACTTGAGTTTAGTAAGCGAAGCAAGTAAGCATGCAGAAGATGTAAAGCAATGGATGAATTCAAATGAAAACATAAGTAACTTAGTAGTGTAAAAGAAGTTGCTAAGATTTTGAGGAGGGAGGCTCCAAAACAAAGCGAAGACAAAATTTTGGAGGGTTTTTGTAGCTGCTACAACACAAGCTTAGAAAAAAAGATTAATAATAATTACTATAGATTATTAAAAATTAATATTTATATTAATTATTTTTAATATAAAACATTATTTAAATCATTATTAGTTTATTATTTAATATAGAATAATATAAATAATTAGTTAATTATTAATATGTGTAGTAATATTAATTTATACGCCTTCAGCGTATATCAACCACATTTACTAATGTACATGTGGTTGTGTTAGTATAAACCCAACAAAATAATAAACCCAAGGGACTGATGTTATAAACCCAAGGTATTAATATTAAAAACCCAAGTGATTATGAACCCAAGGGAATAATGTTAAACCTAAGGGAGAAATATTATAAAGCAAAGGTATATAAAGCCTATGATAAATATTATAAACAATAAAATGAGCATTGCTCACAATGGTTGACCATATTTGATTTTCATATTGAGACAATCCATGCTTAACCATCATTTATTTTCATATCAACACAATCTTTGTAACAATGCGACGTTCAACTATGGTTGACCATGATTGACCATGGATGACCATTTTTCATTTTATAAAACATGGTTGACCATGGTTGATCAAGGTTGACCATGATTGACCATGGTTGATTGTTGTTGACGATGATTACCATATTGAGGCAATCTTTGTCAATGTGACGTAAATTATAAACCCAAGGATAAAAATTATAAACCTTGAAATAAACATGGTTGACAATGGTGAAGCATGGTTTATTTCCATATTGAGACAATCTTTGTCACAATGTGATGTTGGACCATGGTTTACCATGCTTAACTATGATTGATTTTCAAATCGGGATAATCTGTCACAATGCGACATTACACTATGGTTGACCGTGGTTTATTTTCATTTTAAGACAATCATTGTCACAATGGGACATTCAAACATGGTTGACCATGTTTGACCATGATTGGTATTATAAACCCAAGGGAATAATAAATCCAAGAAATTGATATTATAAGCGTAAGGCAATAATAAACTAAAGGGATTAATACTAAAACACAAAGGGATTATGAACCTGAGGAAATAATATTAAACTTAAGGGAAAAATATTATAAACGCAAATTATATAAACCTTAATGATAAATATTATAAGCACTAAAATAAACATCGTTGACAATGGTTGACCATGGTTGATTTTCATATTGAGACAATCCTTGTAGCAATGTGACATTGGATCATGGTGACCATGATTAACCATGGTTGATTTCCATATCAACACAATCTTTGTGACAATGCGACCTGTGACCAGAGTTGACCATGATTGACCATGGATGGCCATGTTTGATTTTATAAAACATGGTTGACCATGGATCACAAATGTTGACCATGATTTACCATAGTTGAAAATGATTATCATATTGAGACAATATTTGTCATAATGCAACATAAATTATAAACCCAAAGTAATAAAATCTAAGATAGATATATTATAAACCCTAAAATAAACATGGTTGAGCCTGGTTGATTTCCATATTGAGGAAATCCTTGTCACAATGCAATGTTGGACCATGGTTGGTCATGCTTGACCATGATTAATTTTCATATCGAGACAATCTATTGCAACGTGACGTCAGACTATGGTTGACCATGGTTGATTTTCATATTGAGACAATCCTTCTCACAATGTGACATTGGAGCATGCTTGACCATGTTTGACCATGGTTAAGAAAATTATTGATTATAAACACCAACGTAAACATGGTAGATCATGGTTTACTATGGTTGATTTTTGTATTGAGACAATGCTTGTCACAATGTGACATTGGCCTATACTTGACCATGCTTGACAATGACTGATTTTCAAATCGATTTTCTTGTCACAATGTGATATTGGACCATGGTTTACCATGGTTGATTTTCATATTGAGACAATATGTGTCATAATGTGATGTTGGACCATCATTCACCATGATCGATATTAAAAACCAAAGGGAATAATAAACCCTAGGGATTAATACTAAACTCCTAAGGTATATAAACCCTAAGATAAATATTCTAAATCCTAAAATAAAATAAACATGGTTGACCATGGTTTACAATGAAAAATATTATAAACCCAAGGGAATAACAAACCGTAGGGATAAATACTAAAATCCCTAGGGACAAATATTTTAAACCCAAGGTATATAAAGCCTAAGATAAATATTATAAACACTAAAATAAACATCTTTGACAATGGTTGACCATGTTTGATTTTCATATTGAGACAATCTTTTTCTCAATGTGATGTTCGACCATGCTCGACCATGCTTAACCATCATTGGTTTTCATATTAACAAAATCTTTGTGACAATGTGACGTTCGACCATGGATGACCATGTTTGATTTTATAAAACATGTTTGACCATGGTTGATCAAGGTTGACCATAGTTTACCTTGGTTGATGATGATTATCATATTGAGACAATCTTTGTGAGTGTGACGCAAATTATAAAACTAGGGTATATAAACCCATAAGACGTTCGAAAAAATATTGAGAGGGGGGTGAATCAGTATTTTAAAAACTCACAATAATAATTTTATTTTTTGAAATATGTACGAGACTTTACTAAACCGAACTTGCATATGTATGCAATCGTTCTAAAATAAACTAGCGTATGCTCAGTAAAATTGTGAAACAGCTAATTCTTTATATGTTAAACTTAAACCGGAATGTAAGAGATTTATCTAGCATTTGATAAGCAGTAAGAAGGTGCAGTAAGAATAGAATAAAGTATAACACATAAGAAACAAACATGAACACCAAGATTTAAGGTGGAAACCCAATCTGGGACAAAACCACCGATGTTATCATCTCAGTCTTCAAATTTATTAATATCAAAAACTTCTTACATTCTTGTACTGGTGCAAACATGCTAGTACGTAGGCACCCAACTGCTGAAGGCTACAACCTTCAATCGATCTCGATCTCCTACTAGAAGGGAGCTCCAACCCCCTGATCTAATTACCAGCTACTACTAGTAGGAAGCTTCGACTTCCTCACTAAAGGCTCCAACCCATAGCAACATCTGTGGACCACGTTTCATAAATTTTCACACTAGATCTACCTACTTTAATACATCACAACTTGTAAATAAACTGAAGAAAACACCAGCTTAATTCAAAGACAACAGTGATATCATTGTAACCAGAACATAGAACTGAAAATATAATATTGCGTGAACACAGAAACAATTGCAACCCCAATCATTCATATGCCAACATGTATATGCTACTTCACTTAATGTAATGTGCATGTATATGCGTTTTTTTGTAGAGAAACCTACCTACAGATCTCAATATAAAAAAAAATTGTAATTCTGAATCAGACATAGAGTTGACCAGAGTTATTTTGAAATATTTTGTTATCTTAGGGAACCCTCATATGGTTAGTAGCATCAATAGTCTTTTCAACCAATCAACATGTAACCAAATTCAGCTTCATCATTTAATCAGTTCTACTTCAGACATTATAACTCAACCCAAATCAACATGAGGACATCGTTGACAGACATTAGTGATACAACAACATTGATCAGGTTGATCAGTCATTTATGAACATAAACCCTTCCTTTACTTATGAAACTTTGAAGAAACGAACTTGTGTGCATACGCGAGTTAACCAAGATCATCCTGCGTATAGATCTGCAAATTTTTACCTAAAATTGCGGAGCTCTTCAAAACTTCAGAAAGATCTAGATCATAATATTCAGAGATAAAAACATGTGTCAATACTTAGATCTATTAAATCCATGAGTAGATCATACAATGGAAATTTATTTCAGGTCTCATGATCCTGATTCATCATTGTATTCAACGGCGCATAATTATTTCAGATCTATATGTCAGCTATTGCCCTTACAATGAAAATATACTTCAAATTGAATTATTCATCAAAAGCCATTTCACATGCACACTTAGCACTTTGATCTTCACCTCCTTATATAGTTAGAGCCTTAGCCAATACCATGAGTCAAAACTACACTAGTGCCAGTGGTAATCTTAGGTGAGATCAAGTAACCATTATTATGCTCAATATTGTGGGCTAATACCATGGTAAGGACTCTTATTATTCTTAAATTAGTTCACCAACTTGTACATGACTTTGCTATGGTGTACCTACATGTATACGGGACTTGGCCTTGACGAACCCCCATATAAATATGAAAGAAAACACCTTTATCAAACTTCTGATTATGATTTGTAAACCTTTGTCCCATCATTCTGTTATTTTGTTCCATCACTCTGTCACCTCTGAAATGACATGTGGATTCATTTAGTTACCATATACTTGTTTTGTTACAAGTGATTTCCCATCAAGGACAACACATGAATCATAATGCCGACAATCTCCCCCTTTGGACTTGATGGCAACCATGTCAATGTTGATCACCTCAACCCATAGAAACCTATTGGATACATCAAATAACCATTATTCAAACACCAAGATACTCTCCCCCTTTGACATCAAGGGAAAAGGGTGGACCAAAGTTCTCGCTTTGGATCTGATTTGCAATGTAATATCCATGCTCCCCCTGAGCACATGCTAGATCTTCAGAAAGATTTTCAATGAAGAACATGACTCTATAAATCAACTGAGTATCACTTTCCTATCACCAAGGACTCACACTTACATCAATTATCCAACCAAGTGGGGATACATATCTGCCTTAACCACCCAACCAAGTGGGATTACATATTTGACATGACCTTAAACGTCCATACATGACGAAAAATAATAATTATTACATCACAGGTCTCCACATGACCTTTACATCAAATGACAGATATGACATTAATAACTGAGACCAAAATATATTAACAGTAGCATAATTCAGTAACCATAATGCCAACAATGCATTATATTCTTGAAGGCTAATGCTCCCCCTGAACTTGTGCTACCTGTTCATTGTCAACAAGTCATTCATCAAAGCATCTTCATCAATTAGATAAATATAAATGAGAAAAGCATAACTTAATACCATATTAGTGGACTATACCCATCAACACCAGACCAAGAAAAATCAAATCATATCTGTCAGTAGCATGTGAGAGGCTGATCTTGAGTTTGTCCCACTATTTTTCTATCAGTGAAAAACATACGCGACTGTTTGCAAAGAAACTTGTGTATATATGTGACTATACTTCATGAAACCTGCGTACAAAAAGAAACCTTCTAAAATTTCAGTTGTATACTTAGTAGACTAGATTAACAACAAAATGAGGCAGATGCAACTCCCAGTCTCTGTCTAAGATATTCAAATTCTTCTCTAGGAAGAGGTTTAGTAAATATATAAGAAACTTGTTCTTTGGAGGGAACATACTCCAATTTACCCTTTTTTCAAGGCACTTGTTCTCATAGAAAGTGATACTTAATTGGAATATACTTGGTCTTGGAGTGGATAACAATATTTTTCGAAATACTAATAGCACTTGTATTATCACATAGGATGGTGATGTGTTGAGAACATATGATTTGTATATCTTGTAATGTTTGCATCATCCAAAGAATTTGTGTGCAACAAAATGTAGCAGCCACATATTTTGATTCTATTATAGATAAGGCAATGGAACTTCATTTCTTGCTTAACCAAGATACCAATCAGGGCCCCATGTAAAATTCACCTCCACTAGTTCTTTTCTGGACATCAACATTTCTAGCCCAATCTGCATCTGTGTATGCATGAAGGGTAAGATATTCATCTTTAGGACACCATAGACAAACATCTTGGGTTCATTAGAGATATTTGAATATTCACTTTATTGCTTGAAGATGTGATTCCTTTATATTAGCTTGGAAATGTCCAACAATCCCAACTGCATGCATGATATCTGCTTTGGTACCTGTTAGATAAAGCAAACTTCCAATCATATTCCAATACTGAGGCTACATCCTCTCATCATGGGAGTACATACAGTTTTTCAATCTTCCATCCCATACTTCTTCAGAATTTGCTTGATTTTTTTTGTTTGTGAGAGAAATATGCCATGTTTTGCTTGTTTCACTTGTAGACCAAGAAAATAGGTTAGTTCCCCAAGTAAGGATATTTCAAATTCTTGCTGGATAACAGAAGCAATGTTTTGACTCATAGATTCTTCATTAATACCAAAGATGATATCATCAACATAAACAAAAATAATTAGTAGTTTATCACCCTCAATTTTCATGTACAATGTTTTGTATGTAGATCCTTTTGTGAAACCTTGTTATTGAAGATATTTGTCAAGACAATAATATCATGCCCACGGAGTTTGTTTTAGCCCATATAAATCCTTTTTAAGTTTGCATACAAGCTTTTCATCATCCCCCAAAATGAATCCTTCTGTTTGTTCAATATATACTTCTTCTTCAAGATATCCATTAAGGAAATCATATTTTACTTCCATTTGATAAACTTTGAAATGTTGAAAACTTGACAATGCAAGAAACATTCTTATGGCTTCAAGTCTAGCTACTGGTGCAAATGTTTCTTTGAAGTCTATACCTTCTTGTTGAGCATAACCTTTACATACAAGTCTAGATTTGTTCGAGATAACCTCTCCTTTTTCATTCAACTTATTTTTGAATATCCATTTTGTCCCAATAACATTTTTATCATAAGGCCTTAGAACCAATTCCCAAGTATCATTATTTTCAATATGATCAAGTTCTTCATCCGTGGCCTTGACCCAACATTCACATTTACTAGCTTGATTTAAATTTTCTAGTTCAATGGTGGATAATAAAGCTAGATAACTAGGAGATCCTACAAGGGTTCTTCTTTTTTGTACCCCAAATTCCTTTTCTCCTAGAATTTGAGTTTCTGGATGATTCTTTTGAACATATCTAGATGGAGCCTTTTCTTTGTTTGGTTTTCTTCTTCTTATTTTTCTTCATTAGTTTCTTCTTCTATATCATTGTGATTTGATGTGGGAAATCAATCATCATCATCATCCTCTTTTGATGATGTTACCTTTCTCGAATATGTGCATGCTTCATCAATCACAATATCAATGCATTCAATAATTTTATGAAGTCTCTTATTGTAACATTTGTATCCTTTACTTCTAGATGAGTAACCAAGAAATATTCCTTCATCTCTCTTAGCTTCCAACATACCAAGTTTTTCATCATTAATTTTTATGAAACATTTTCTTCCAAAAATTCTAAAATGCTTTACAGTCGGAGGCTTACCATACCAAAGTTCATACCAAGTTTTATCACTATTCACACGAACATGAGCCTTGCTAAGAATATTTAATGTGGTATGTGCAACTTCACTCCAGAAGGTGTTAGGAGTTCCAGACTCATGAAGCATAACATGATCCATTTGTTGAACATTTATATTCATTAATTCTGCCATGCCATTTTGTTGAGGAGCCTTAGCTACAAAAAATTGTGCTTTTATGCCATGTTGTTCATAGAAATCACAGAATTCATCTGATATGTATTATCCTCCTCAGTCAGATGTGAGACATTTGATTTTTAGATCTAATTCATTTTTAGAAAATGCTTTGAAGACTTTAAATCTATCAAAATCTTCATCTTTATGTTTCAATAAACATATCCAACACATTCTAGAAAATTCATCAATAAATAAGAAATAGTATTGTTCTCCACGAGGTGACTTTTTCCTTATTGGTCCACACAAATTAGTATGTATAAGTTAAAGAGGATTATTTTCTGATCCTTCCTTGGAATTGAATTGAACTCTGGTTTTCTTACCGAATTGACATGACTTACATATGGTACTTTCTAGGAGGGTGATGTTGGATAGATCATGAAAAACTTTGATCCTACTTGATTTTCTTATTTGAGAGAATCCTAGATGTCCCAACCTTCCATGCCATAACCAGTTTTCCTCTTCCATGCCTAAGTAACATTATTCTTGGCCACCTTTTAATATATACAGATTGCTTACGGTTCTTGTTCCTTTTATTATGGTCTTTCCAGTGTCAAGTTCATGAACCACACAATCTTTTGATTGGAATACCACCTCATTTCCTTGGTCACATATTTCGCTAACACTCAACAAGTTATTCTTTAATCCATCAACATACATAAAATTACTAGCTTTAACCTTTTCTTTTAGTAACAAAAAAACCTTTACCCTTAATGAAAGCAGGTGACTCATTTCCAAAAGTGATATTCTTTTCTTTCTGTAAAGCATTATATGAAATAAGTTTATCTTTATGACCTTTCATGTGTTTTGAGCATCTATTATCAATTTACCATTGATTTTCATGTCCTTCTGCAAGCAATGCTATGCCACAGCTTTCAGATTGTCACTCCTTCCTTTTCCATACCTTAGAATTTGTTGATATTTGGTCTTTTTGAGATGTTTTCTGTAATTTGCTCTTGCATTCAGATTATTGATGTCCAAAGTTATTGCAAAATGAGCATTCAATTTCATCTTTAAGAGGTGAGAAGTTATTATAAGTGTTTTTCTTGACTCCTGTCTCATTCCTTTGTTTTCTTGCTTCTCTAGTCATGATGGTTTTATATGAAAGACATTGAGCATCCTTATGAACAAAATTATGACATGAGAAACATTGTCCATTAAATAATAAATTTCTATGATCATAGAATCTTATGGCATTGTTTACCTTCTGAATAGTGCTTTTGTTGTTGTTCATCCTTGGATTAGAGTGAAAATTATTTACCTTTGGAATTCCTTTATTCTTTTGCTGAGGACTGAAGCTTTACTGATTGGTTTTTGTTTCATTTAGATAGCTTCCAGTGGTGGCTGAAGACTTTATTGTTTGAGAAATTTCTTCAGTGTCTCTAAGACCTGTCTTCATAAGAGGAGAGTGTTGTACCCTTATAATTTCATCTAAGGTTTCAGATCTTTCAGAAAATTTAAGATTCAGAGTTTTTATTTTCTCAAGTGCCTTTCTTAGACTTACTACTTCACATTATAACTTCTCATTATGTCTTTCCTATTCTATGAGTTGATGCTTTAATGTATGTATGGCTACTTTGTTTTCTTTTAAAAAAAATTGAGTTGAGAAATTACTTCAAAGAAATATCTTTCCCCTAAAGAATCCACAAATTTATCACTAGACTCATTAGTATTTTTCTCAAAAGCCATCAGTAATTTAAGATCTTGATCAAATTCTCCTTCTTCACTATTTTACAAGTGATCATTTTCTTCATGAGTATAATAACTTCTTCTATTGTCGAATTGTCTCCTACTACCTTTTGTAGTTTCGTTCCCTTTGTCATGGTTGCCTTTATGAGGACAATTAGTAGCATAATGATCAACTCTACCACAAGAAAAAAATTTGAAGGGAAGCTTACCTCTGAACTTTCTTGTTCCAAGTTGAAGTTTCTTTACAAAGTTCTTCCTTTTCTTTTCCTTTTGCAAATGCTTTAAATGTTGCTTCTCTGATTTTTGAGGGACCTCCTTTCCTCATTTCAAAAGCAGTCAGGATCCCATGAAGTTGATAAATAGTAAGAGTCTGCAGATCCTACTTATCTTCAATGGAAGGCACTTTTCACTCGAATTTAAGAGTTGTAGATCTTAATATTTTCTCTACTAAAGCGGTGTCCTTTATTTCCTCACCCAAAATTTTCATGTGATTTACAATCTCATCTATACATAGAAAGTAACTAGCAATAATTTCATCATTATGCATTATGAGAGTTTCATATTGAATTCTAAGAGTTTGGATTTTATCACTTATTACCTTGGTATCACCTTCATAGCTTTGCATGATTTTGTCCCATATTTATTTTGTTGTGTTTAACTACATAAATTTGACAAATTTTGATTCTATCAGACTTCCCAATAATGCATTGACAAATTTGGTATTGGTTTCATATGTCTTCTTTTCTGCTACATTTGCAGGAACTACAACTAGATATTGGTAACCTCATTTCGCAATTGCCCAAACATTTAATCCAAGGGACTGAAGATAGGATCTGGTTCTTGTCTTCCAATATATTAATTTATTTCCGTTGAAGAGTGGTGGTCTGATAGATGTCATTTTGTCTCAATTTCTCATCTTGGGAGATCTTCCTTCAAGTGATCAAACTTCTTTTGAAGGACCTTCTCTAAAACCAATTGTTAGGAAAAATACTAAGAGGGGGGTGAATCAGTATTTTAAAAACTCACAATAATAATTTTCTTTTCTAAAATATGTATGCGACTTTACTGAACCCAACTCATGTATCTACGTGATTGTTGTAAAAGAAACTAGTGTATGCTTAGTAAACTTGTAAAAAAGATAATTCTTTATCTATTAAAATTAAACTAGAATGTAATAGATATATTAGGAATTTTATAAGAAGTAAGAAGGTGCAATAAGAATAGAATAAAGTATCACACATAAGAAACACACATGAACACCGTTATTTAAGGTGGAAACCCAATGTGAGAGAATACCATTGTTGTTGTCGTCTGAGTATTCAAACTTATTAATATCAAAAAATTCTTACATTCTTGTACTAGTGCAGACTCATGCTAATATGTAAGAACCCACTTGTTGAAGGCTACAAACTTCACTCGTTCTCGAGCTCCTACTGGAAGGGAACTTCGACCCCTTGATCTGACTACCAGCTACTACTGGCAGGAAACTTTGACTTCCTCAATGAAGGCTCCAACCCTCAGCAACATCTATTGACCACATTTCATAAATATTCACACTTGATCAACCTACTTTAATACATCACAACTTGTAGATCAACTGAAGCAAACATGACCTTAATTTAGATAGAACAATGAGCTCACTATAACCAAAACACAAAATTGGACTCTGAACACTGCATCAACACACAAAATCAACTACAACCCTGATCATTCATTTGCCAACATGTATACACACCTTCACTTTAGGCAACCCATGTGCATACACACTTTTTCGTAGAGAAACTTGCATACATGTCTCAATATACTAAAAACTTGTAATTCTGAATCAAACACAGAGTTGACCAAAGTTATTCTAAAATAATATGTTAGCTTACAAAATCCTCATATAGTTAGCAACATCAATAATCTTTTCAACCAATCAACAAGTAACCGAATTCAACTTCATCATTCAATTAGTTCTACTTTAGACATTACCACTCAACCCAGATCAACATGACGACATCATTGACAGATAATAGAGATACAACAGCATTGATCAGGTTAATTAGTCATTTATGAACAAAAACCATTCCTTTATGTATGTGACTTTGAGGAAATGAACCCGTGTGTATACGTGACTTAACCGAGAACAACCTACATACATATCTACAAATTTTGACCTAAAATTGTGCAACTCTTCAAAACTTCAGAAAGACCCAGATCATAATATTCAGAGATAAAAACATGCATCAATACTTAGATCTAGTCTATCCATGAAAATATCATAATATGGGAAGTCATTGCAGGTCTCATGATCCTGATCTATCATTGTATTCATTGGTGCATAATTATTTCATATCTATCTGTCAATTATGACCCTTACAATGCAAATATAATTCATATTGAAGTAGTCATCAAAGACCTTTTCACATGCACACTTAACACTTTGATCTTCACCTCCTTATGTAGTCAGAGCCTTAGCCAATACCATGAGTCAAAACTAAACTAGTGCTAGTGGTAATCTTGGACAGGATCAAGTAGGGTTTACTACGCTCAATATTGTGGGTTAATACCATGGTAAGGACCCTTGGTATTCTTAAATTAGTGCACCAGCATGTACGTGACTTTGCTTCTTTGTACCTGTGTGTATACGCGACTTGGCCTTGACAATCACACATATAAATATTAAAATATTCACCTTTATCGAAATTTTGATTCTGTTCTATAAACCTTTGTCCCATCATTATGTTATTTTGTTCCATCACTTTGTCATCTCTGAACTAACCTATGGATTCATCTAGCTGCCATATACTTGTTCTGTTACAAGTGGTTTCCATCAAAGGACAACATATGCATCATAATGCAAACATAAGATAAATATTATAAACCCTAAAACAAACATGGTTGACCATGGTTGATTACCATATTGAGATGATATTTTTCACAATGTAATGCTGGACCATGCTTGACCATGCTTGACCATGATTGATTTTCACATCGAGACAATCTGTCACAATGTGACATTGGACTATGGTTGACCATGGTTGATTTTCATATTGAGACAATCATTATCGCAATGCGACATTCAACTATGGTTGACCATGGTTGGCTATGATTGACCATGGTTCAACATGATTGATAATATTAAACCCAAGGGAATAATATTAAACCCAAGGGACAAATATTATAAACCTAAAGTGTATAAACACTAAGATAAATATTATAAGCACTAAAATAAACATTGTTGACAATGGTTTACCATGGTTCATTTTCATATTAAGATAATCCTTGTCCTAATATGATGTTGGACCATGGTTAACCATGGTTAACCATGGTTCACCAAGGTTGACCATGATTTACCATGGTTTATGATGATTACCATATTGAGACAATATTTTTCCTAATGCGACATAAATTATAAAGCCAATGTATATAAACTCTAAGATAAATATTATAAACCCTAAGAAAAACATTGTTGACCATGGTTGAGCATGGTTGATCTCCATATTGAGACAATCCCTTTCACAATGTGATGTTGGACCATGGTTGGCCATGCTTGACCCATATCGATTTTCATATCGAGACAATATATCGCAATGTGATGTTGGACTATGGTTGACCATCGTTGATTTTCATATTGAGACAATCATTGTGACAATGCGGCATTTGACCATGGTTGACAATGGCTAGCTATGATTAACAATGGTTGACCATGATTGATATTATAGACCCAAGGGAATAATAAACCCAAGGGAGTAATAAACCTAAGGGATTAATACTCAAACCCCAATGCATTATGAACCAAAGAGAATATATTAAAAGCAAGGGACTAATATTATAAACTAAAGGTATATAAGCCCTAAGATAAATATTATAAACATTAAGATAAACATGGTTGACCACGGTTGATTTTCATATTGAGACAATCCTTTTCCCAATGAGATGTTGGACCATGGTTGAGCAGGCTTAACCATGGTAGATTTTCATACCAACACAATCTTTGTGACAATGTGACGTTAAACCATGGTTGACCATGATTATCATATTGAGACAATCATTGTCATAATGTGATGTTGGAGCATGGTTGAGAAAATGATTTATTTACATATTGATACAATCTTTGTCACAATCTGACATTGGGCCATGCTTGACCACAATTAATTTTGTAAAACATGATTAACCATGGTTGAGCATGGTTGAATAATATTAAAGCCAAGGGACTAATATTATAAACCCATTGTATATAAACCCTAAGTTAAATATTATAAACACTAAAATAAACATGGTTGACCATGGTTGATTCTCATATTGAGACAATATTTGTCACAATGTGATGTTGGACCATGGTTCACCATGATCAATATTATAAACCAAAGGGAATAATAAACCCTAGGGATTAATATTAAAATCATAAGGTATATAGACTTTAAGATAAATATTATAACTAAAATAAAATAAACAGGGTTGACCATCGTTGGCCATGGTTGACCATGGTTGACAATGATTGATAGTATAAATCAAAGGGAATAATAAACCCTAGGGATAAATACTAAAAACCCAAGGGAATATAAACTTAA
Organism: Pinus taeda; assembly: GCA_000404065.3. Lineage (NCBI taxonomy): Eukaryota > Viridiplantae > Streptophyta > Pinopsida > Pinales > Pinaceae > Pinus > Pinus taeda. The sequence continues at coordinate 5,856 of APFE031059887.1, read as the reverse complement.
GAGAATAATATTAAACCTTAGGAATATGAACCCTTAGATTAATAAACCCAAGGGATTGATATTATAAACCCAAGGGATAAAAATTATAAAACCAAGTTATATAAAGCATAAAATAAATATTGTAAACCCTGAAATAAACACGATTTACCATGGTTGAATTCCATATTAAGGCAATCCTTGTCACGATGCGATGTTGGAACATGATTGACCATCCTTGATCATGATTGATTTTCATATCGAGACAATATTTGTCACAATGGGACATTGGACCGTGGTTGATAATGGTTGATTTCCATATCGAGAAAATCTTTGTGAAAATGTGATATTCGACCATGGTTGACCATGTTTGATTTTATAAAACATTCCTGACCATGATTGACCATGGCTAACTATGGTTGACCATGATTTCCCATGGTTGACCATCATCGTTGATCATGATGAAGAAGATTTTAATCAACGTTAATCATGGTCAATGAAATTCAACAACGGTTAATTATGGGCGACCATCATTGACCATGGTTGATGGTGGTTGACGATGGTGACTGTGGTTGACCATAAAGACATAGACAACATAGACCATGGTCTACCATGTTCTAGCATGATTAACCATCATTGATCATGGTTCACCATAGAAGCATTCATTAACCATTATGACCATGGTTGATGATGGTGGAGCACGATTTCCCATTAAAGATCATCACTGAACATGGTTGATCATAGTAGACGATGCTTGACATTAATTGAGCATGTTTAAACATGGTTGAGTATATTTGACTAGATTCAACTATGATTGACCATATTCAATTTTATTAATTTATTAATAAATTTTTATTAAAATTAATGAATAATTCATTTAAATCATTTATTATTAATAATTAATAATAATATTAATAAAAAAAATTAATAATAATAATTAATAAAAAAAACATTAAATATTTAAATTAAATGATACTTAAAATTAATTATTAATAATAAAAAATAAAATTTTTAATTAAAAAACTTTGTGTATAAAAAAAACTCATTTTGATTTTTTAATTTCCTCAAAATGAAAAAATTCAAAAAACTTTCAACTTCTTTAAAATTATTTATGACCAATATTTGGAATTAATTAGAAACTGCATTGAGTTGGCATTCCAAAATTTCCCAAACATCAAATTTAAAATTAAATTAAAACAATAACTCAAAGGAAGCTAAATATATTTTTACTCCCTTCTAAAATAAGCACAAGATAATATTATATTTATATATATATATAATATATAATATATTAAATTTACACAACATAAAGGTCCAAACTATATACCAAATTTTGGAATATTATCAACTTATACTTGATTTTCACAACAAACTTATACATCAAACTTCACTTCACAATTATTTAGAATCACGTGCTATACACTAAAACTAAACATTAAATATAACATTAAGATCGGAATTTTAACTACTTATACTAATTTTATACGTCAATTTTGCCTCTCACGGTCATTGTGCATTAAAAATAAGAAAATCCTCGCTAAGCAATATGATAACTTTAGCCTCCCTTTCGAAACCTCATGTCACCGCAACCGGTGTCCACTCCCTGTCCAGTGCCTCTAATGCAGGTGGTACTTAACCATATGCATTGTCGACCACTCATTAAGACCTTGGTAATTTTAGTTGTCCAACGTCAAAACCGATAATTAAAATTACAAGTTTGATGAGTAATTTCTACGTAATAAATTTTTTTAAAAATTTTTCAGAATCTATAAATACAATAAAAAAACTGGTTTAAATAACACAAATCAAGATTTCACCAGATTTGTTTTTCATGATTCCATCCCAGTGCAAGCAAATCTACCTAATTTATAAGTTTTGCGATGTTCTCATGAGCGTTTGCCACTTGCCAGCGCGAGAGAAGGGCTCTTGATCTAGAGTTTTCGATGAGCGACCCACATATTTGCGACGGTTAGCGACTACCTCCCTCCGCTGCTTCCTTGCAGCACCCGAGTTCATCCTGCATCAATGATCCCATCGCAACTGCTTTACCAGTAGCGCCACCACGTTTCAGTGGCTTCTTGTATTTCTCCGTGGGGTTGACGTTAAAGCTGAAACGAGCACAACCTTGTTGTTGGTTCATCACATCAAAACGGGGTTGAGACCAGGGCTGTTGGAATTTTCTGCTTAATTCCTTAACAAAAAGACAACACAAAACTGCTCTGTTTCTGCTCTGTTTCTGCACAGAAAACTGAAAATTTCGTTTTCTGGACTTGGTGTTGCAGCAACAGGATTCGGTGTTGCAGCAACAGGAATTTGGTGTTGCAGCAACGCTGATTTTTGACGTCAAGCCACTCGGTGTAACGGCAACACGTTTTTGACGCTAAGTCACTTTAAGAAAATTGACGCTTTGATGTTACGACAACTAAAACAAGTGGCATCAAATCACTAATAGACTTACAGAGTAAAATCAAAGTGTTTTTGACACTTGGTGTAACAACAACAGAAAATCAGCAAAATAGTAAACTTGTATTCATGAACAATAAACAAGCTGATACAGAAAACTAACTGTTACAAGAGGAACACTTAAGTTCCAGAAATCGATTTTTCTCTATCTCATAAAATCGTAGGTTCAGCACTATTGTGCATTTACAGAAGAGACACACTCTTGTTCTTCTAACCTTCTCTCTTACTCTCAGAGTACAAAAACATAACTGCTGTTCAAAAATCTCTTGCACTCACACAGAAAAGAGAACTGTTGTTCTTTACTGCTTACACCTTCTCTTGCTCTTTTAAAACAGAACTGCTGTGCATTACATTTATAGGAAAATAAATATCTGAGTTTAATAATAAACTAAGCAAAATATCTACTGATATTTATCTGCGTATTTATTGCAGAAGAGGCGGTGATGACTTTGTCACTTGAAAACAAGTCGGTTGCAGGGGAATTAATTTCTGCACATTTAATGCTCATTTAAAGTGCCAAAATATCATAAGACTTTTGTTGCTTCCGGATAATCTGCAATAACTGCTGAAGCTCAGATCTCTGTTCAGCATTTATGTGATGCAGTTGGAATTAAATTCCAACACTCCCCCTTAATTTCAACTGCTGCATACCCAGGCATTTTCTGAAATGATCAAAACCTTTCTTTGGCAATGGTTTTGTTAAGATATCAGCAAGCTGATCCTCTGTTCTGCAGTGCTGCAAAACAATCTCACCATTATTAACCAATTCACGTATGAAGTGAAATTTGGTATCTATGTGCTTTGTTCTTTTATGAAAAACAGAGTTTTTAGACAAAGCTATTGCTGAGCTATTGTCACAGTAAATGGTTGTGCCATTTTCCTGTGCATGACACAAATCTATGAGAACTCTTCTCAGCCACACTGTTTGACATGCTGCTGCTGTTGCTGCCACATACTCTGCCTCTGCTGTTGACAAAGCCACAACTGGTTGCTTCTTGGAAGCCCATGAGATGGCTCCCGATCCCATAAGAAACACATAGCCTGATGTGCTTTTCCTATCATCAACACTTCCAGTCCAATCGTTGTCCGTGTAACCTGTCAACATGAAACTTTCAGAAGAGGAGTATAAAATACCAAACCCCTTCGTTCCATTCACATACCTTAGAATCCTCTTGGCTACCTGCCAATGAGTCTCTTTCGGTTTTTCCATAAATCTGGAGATTAAACTCACAGCATGCATAATGTCCGGCCTAGTTGCAGTCAAGTACATAAGGCTGCCAACTATGCTCTTGTATAGTTTTGGATCAAAATCCTTGCTGCTGTCTTCTTTGGTCAATTTCAGCCCCATTACAGTTGGAGTCACAGCTGCTTTGCTGTTCTGCATGTTAAATGTCTTCAACACAGCTTCATATTTATCTTGGGAAATAAAAACACCATTTTCACTTTGGTCTACTTCAATTCCAAGAAAATATCTTAAGAAACCTAAGTCAGTCATTTAAAATTCACTTTTCATGACTGCTTTAAAATCAACAATGAGAGAAGCATTATTGCTAGTAAAAATCAGATCATCTACATATAGAACAACAATAATAATCTTACCGTCATTCTCCTTTATGTAGAGTGTGGGTTCACCATCACACTTATCAAACCCATTCTCAAATAGATAAGCATCTATTCTGCTGTACCATGCTCTTGGAGCTTGCTTCAGCCCATAAAGAGCCTTCCTCAGTTTACAAACTTTATGCTCTTGGCCATCAACTTCATATCCTAGAGGTTGTTCAACATAAACCTCTTCTTTTAACACTCCATTCAGGAATGCAGATTTAACATCCATCTGATAAATCTTCCATTTGTGTTGTGCTGCAATGGACAACACTGTTCTGAGTGTTTCCATCCTTGCTACTGGTGCAAAGGTTTCATCATAGTATCTGCCTTGTTGCTGCTTGTAGCCTTTCACAACAAGTCTTGCTTTGTGCCTATCAATCTTGCCTTCAACATTGCTTTTGGTCTTATAGACCCACTTAACTCCAATGGCATCTTTGCCTTCAGGGAGGTCCACTAACTCCCATGTTTTACTCTTTTCAATTGCACCAATTTCTTCATTCATTGCTTCAATCCATTTATCTTCATTTACAGCATCT
>APFE031059874.1:0-15359 GCA_000404065.3 Pinus taeda | reverse complement strand
ATGGTTGTCCTAATAATACATCACAAACTTCAAGGGGAGCAATGTCACACAATACCTCATCCGTGAAGGGCTTGATGTTATATGGAAGGCGACACTGCTGGCTCGCGCGAAGATCCCGTCCTTGGTGAAGCCACCCGATGGTGTACGGTTGTGGATGTGTTGTGGTCGGTAAGACCAACCGCTTCATGACCTCAGCTAAAATGAGGTTATTTTGGCTCCCACTATCGACAATGAACTGTAGCGGGGATCCCTTTACCCACATCTGGGAGTGGAAGAGATGCTCCTCCTCCTCTGGATCTTCGGGTTCATTTTTCCGGATCTTGGCGGTAGCAACAGTGGCGTTGGGATCCGCGTCAATGATCTGTTTCCCTTTGTCGTTCCCCTTGTCGGGTTCTGACTCAGAGTTGGAACATGCATCTGATTCTTAAACTTTTAGCTCAGCCACCAATGACTGCTTGGCCCGACATTCACTTGTGTTGTGGGTGGAGGTCTTATGGAACTCACACCATTTTCCCATGTCCTTTTTCAGCTTCGCGGCTGCTCTTTGCTTGTAACTTTGGCGGGTTTTCTTGGGCTACCCCGCCTTGGCTCTGTCCTTTGTTTTGTGGTTTAGGGGCACCTTTCCCTTGCTTTGGATTCGCAGATCCAAAGTCTCGCTTCTTTTGTTTAAACTTCTGCTCGACCTTGACGGCATATCGGTATGCTGTGCCGAGCGAGGAGATGTTCAGGAATTCTATTTCTTCCTAGATGTACTTGTGCAGGCAGCCGCAGTATTTGAGTATCAAATGCTGCTCCGTATCCTTGATACCCAACTTTGTGCGAAGGGTATGGAAAAGATTGGTGAACTTCGACACGTCTTGGTCCCTTCCCTACCGCAGCGTGGTCCACTTTATGTATTCATCCCCATAGCTTCCGACAGGGTAGTACTGCTCCTTGATGGCATCCCGGAATGAATTCCAGGTGGGTGCGGCTAAAAATAGTGAGCCAGTACTTTCATCCTTCTACTCACAGTATGTTTCCCACCAGTCCTTGACGTGGGGGGCTGCGTTGAGGAGAGCGAAAACAATCTTTTCCCGACTTGAAAATTCATGAACAAAAAAATAACCCTCTAGCAGATTTAACCATTTATCTACAGCATCTACGTCTATCTGACCCTCGAATATGGGGATTTCAAAATTAACTTGTACCTTAAAGGGCGTGGCATTTCTAGAGTAGCTGCTGGAAGCCGATGCATCACTTTTGGGTAGTAGCTGAAGGATCTGGCAAAGTTGTCCATCATCGCATTCCTTTGTCGCTCGAGGGCTTCTTCAAGCAAGATTTTGATAGGATCTCCTGCCCCATCGTCTTTCTTCTCATCCGCCATGGGAGGCCGTTGGGATTTACGAGGCTGGTCTTGTAAAGGTTCGACCAGTTCAAGCCCTAACTCCTTATATCCCGACCTCGTTGGGGACATGCAAAGAAAAATAGAGAAAAAGCAGACCACTCTAATACCACTGATCCAAATTTAAACAGGAATGCAACAAATTACAGAGATAACCATAAACACAGATATGCAGTGGAAATAATACTTCATTTCATTAATGTAAAATACTGGAATATGCTTACAAACAGTAATGAAAATAAACCAGCTAGGGTGATGGTAGCTTATCTCTGAGAAGAGATGTGGTCGCTACTGTTATCATCCCAACAAACTCTCTTAGGTTGTATCTCAGAGATGCTCGGGAACATTACAAACTCAACATGATGTTGGAAATGGCTGAATGGAATGAACGATGCTTGTTCAAGCCAGATAACCACTCCTACTATGCTTAACTCCAGACATGTGTGAACACCCCCAGACTACAAGGCCTTAGACCACTAATTACTCACAATTTGAGGATTAGGTGAATATGGAGAATACTGACCACACCAACAGATGCATAAGACCATGTGATGGTCGGCTGCAACAAGTTAAGAGGTTTGCAAATATGTTTCCTAATGCACAGATAGGATGATAGCTCTCTGTCACTAAGTAAACAGAAACCTGAATACACATTCACTGATTCATACAAGATTCTAACACAGAGGTAGGATGATAGCTCCTCTAATGCTAAATATCAAGAGTTCATGAAAAATGCATAACAGGCACAGCCTAGAACTCAGTAGAAGTGAAAAGTGAGCAATTAACAACAAAAGAAGCTTGTGTTAGCTGAAAATGAAGACGAGACGCTGCAAGTATCAAAGTAGTCACAGTCTCCAGATGTTGAACCTTACATCAAAACAACAACCATCATCCCCCATTACATTGTGTTTTTTGGGTATATATAGAGTTTGATTACAAAGGTGATCTGTTGTTCTATGCGTGGAGGGGTCATAATTGACCACCAACCGCTTTAACTCTCTGATGGAGTCTTTGGTGGAGTCTGCCTGCTTCAGTGAGCAAAATTGATCTTTTTTGATACTCTGTTGTCTTGAGCAGGTGGAGTGTCGTATGAAAGAAGTTCCATAATTGATAAATGCTTTAATCTGCTCGAGGCATGTCCTTTTTCTTCTCGGCCATTCTATCTCTTGAATGTGGTTGTTGGAGAGGAAATGCACCAGGTACAGGCGAACATGTTACCTTCGTCTTTCAGGAGCATGAAATGGCTATGGTCGTGGACAGTATGGACGAACGAAGAAAGAAGATCGGTCGTTGAATCGCATGGATGGATGGCGGAGAGCGCTTGACATGGAGTATTGGGAGGAATCAAGCAAAAATAGGATCAAACAAACGTGAGCCGTCGAATCGCAGGTGGACAGATCCGACGGCCATTGGGCGGAAGAGTAGCACGGGAGATAGCAAGTGGGAATGGGCAAATGGGCAGTAAGTGGTATTGATCGCACCGCTTTAGAGCCTACAACAGTAATCGTACAAAGGCGTGCGATTCCACCCAGACGATGACGCGTGGCGGATGTGAGGGGACAAAAATCGCTTTCCCCGCGAGCTAACGTGCGATCAGTTTGCGAGAGCGGGAGGAGCGAATGTCGTCGGATCGCACGGTAGACGATCGGACGACAGGGTTTAATTGCACATGTTTATGACTGATGTGATAGGGAAAGACTTTGCGAAGGCGCGCGGTCATGTGGTTACGGGCTATGGAGCTTTAGGCTTAGCTCTTTGGGGCTTTAAGATCACGAGTTCATGACGGATTATGAAGGGAAAAAATGGAGGCAGTTGGGTGAAAGGGAGTAAGCGAGGTGAAGGAGAAGGCGGAGGATGATTGATACGGGTCTGTTGTGGAGGTAAATCCCCTCTGCAGACAGAGGCGATCCCTACTAGCCCAGACCGGGTCTAGCAACAATCACACAATGCTACTACGCAAGTTCCTAATTGCAAATTAAAGACCAATGATGAGGGCCTACTTGGATTCCAATGCTAGTGCTTGTAGAAGAGTTGACGCTCTCGTTCCTTTGCTCTGGCCGGTCACGATCCCCACGATCTCCGTGAATGGACACCTACACATGCAAAGAACGACACAAACACAAACATATAATCCAATGGATGCAACTATATATCAGTCAGAAAGGATATAACTCATCTTCATTACAAAGAACAATAAGAGTGGAACCATAATAATAGTCGTCTATTATTGATAAACAAAGAAGAATACAACCATAGTTCTGACATCAAATCCTCCTTTGGCTGGGTGATCAGCAGCACATGTCTTGCAAAGCTTGTTGGGGATGGGAACAAGCCTCTCTCTCCTTGATTATTAGACAAGAATCTCCTTACTTAGATTTGGCCTTATGGGAATGAAGAAGGCTTCTTGCAACATGAACTTGACAATTCTCAATCTTTGCAACTAGCTTGCCAAGGAAAATGCACAAGATTTTATAGATGGAGGAAGGGGAGTTGGGATCATCCACAATAATCATGGGATTGGTTTTATCACTAAAGAAGCTTCTATGAGAGGTGGCAAACCACTTCCTCTCTATGGAGATCTAAAGCCAAACCACCCAACTCAAGATAGATTCAGTCCAGGAGTTGGTTAGGATGAATCTTCCGTTGTTGGTTTGTTAAAAAAAACACTACCCATTTTGGTTGGCGTGAGTGCGACTCTGTGACAGAGCGCCAACTAGCACGCCCTCTTTGGAGGATTTCCCCCATTGGCGCGAGTGCTGCACAGTGAAATCGCGCCAATGGAAAAGGGTTGTTTTTATGGGTTTTTTGCAGGAGATGTCTTCAGGGCAACTGAAGTTCATGCACAGGGGAATATAATGCAAGTGTTTGCAGGTCATGTCACTTCTCACAGGTCTCGGAATGAGTCCTCCAAGATGCGGGAGAAGGGGTAACAGGGACGGTGACAAATTGTTGTGTAACAGATGCCCCCTAAAGCATGAGGCCTGAGAGAGAGAGTGGGGTGAAATGCTTTACAAGAACATGTCCAACCGAAAACACTGCCGCCGGAGAACCTGCGTGGAGAAGTACAACTGATATCTCAAGTACATGATATATGTGGCATGGGCAAAGCCATCTGTAGCAGAGTACATAAAAATCTAGATCCAAGGTATGGACGCAGCCATCCAATGAGGATCGATAAACAGACTCAGGCATGGTCGCAGCCATCCAGTGAATGTGTCATGTAATAATCATAATAATCCTCAAAATCGTAACCTGGAACCCAACAGACAAAATCCAGGGTCTTGCACTCCATCTTGACCTGAACAAAGTACAAGTTCAAGCATGCGAATATGGGAGTTGAAGTCGAACATGCAAGAACATCGTCCGATTACCAGTCAATGATGAAAATTGTTAACAGATGCGAGAGGTACCACCAATAATGACAATGGCCCTCAAGGTACTATAGGTACAATCTACGGCGTGCGAATCAGTGAGCCGGCATCGAACACCCGTAGAATCATTTGATCGAAGGCTCATGATGAAAACCTCGCATCGAACACAAAAAACCTGCCATTGAGGCATGCAAGCTCCAAGGCACCTGAAGGGAGTCTCTAGGTCAACTCCCTGGATAATGAGGTGAAGTCGACACGAAGTGACCTTGATCGAAGGTGGGCCATAGTGTTTCCCACATCATCGACTCGAGACAAAGGAGGATAATATTTTTGTGAATCAGGATTATATGAGTTATCAGAGGGAGGTTGATGATTCTGCAGAGGTAAACTTCTCTTGAACATATTGGCGACACGATAGTGGACTTGGTAGTATTTGACATCAAATGATCAGAGGTCATGGTGACAAGGCAAAGAGCAGATGAGAGGTCAAACATGATCACCCAAACCCACGGAGGCAAGTGAAAAATGAGATGAGATGTCACCACCCAGACACGAATGCAGACAAGTGCCATGTTCAAGAGCGACATACTGCCGACACGACAATGATTTTGGTTCCATTTTCCCCACCATTTCTGGCGAGTACCCCGGTTATTTTTAATGACAAGCTTGATGGGGATAGCATATGCTTGTAAAGCGTCATTTCGACGAAATCCAATGTCATTAACGAGTCTGACAAAGGAAGAACTCGACGTATTTTCATGTTTAGAGAGTTTGAAAAGACAACAAAAAGGAAACTCCAGGGCATCCTTTTTCGTAAAGTTGTGTCTCTCGAGCCCGAAAAAGTATAAAACAATGCTCGAAAGAACCGCCCGACCATTACGTTCGAGGAGTACTTTTCATGATTAGTGATGTTGACCTGAAAAAGTAAAAAAGCGACCGAAATCACGTCGTTTTGTAACCGTTAACAAGCCTGAAATGACAAGGGCCCGACGATCTTTTCTTCTTTACATGGTCGGAAAAGAGTTTAAAGACGACCGCCTCTCTTTTACGTTTAGCGAGTCGAGAGGAATAACTCAGCATTCTTTTCATGTTTAGAGAGTCAGAAAAGAGTAGAAAGATGACTCCATAATGACTTTTTCGTGTATTTACCGAGTCCGAAAAAAAAGTATAAAATACAACTCGTTTCATCGTCTAAGTCGCAAAAAAACCTGTCGCTGCACAAAAACAAGTGTAAAATCCCATTTTCGACAAAAATATATTAAAATATTCATTAAAAAATGACTTTTAAAAACCTATTTAGGGTTTAAAAAGCTATAAACATGTGAAAATGGTAAAAACAAAAATTTACTTTTTACTTTTACCTCATTGGAGAGCGACAATAGTGATTTTGGTCTGCGATCTTTGGGTGACAATTGCGACAAATCCGTGCGACCATTCGGAGCGGCGTTAGTTCCAGGTAAGAGGCACCTTCTCATACTCCACTTTAGTCCATTTTTTAGTTGTTTTTGCTTACTCCATCGACCTGTGGGGAGGGAATTTGAAAAACTAGGGTTGCACCCATTGGCACAGGTATCGGGCATGGACCCGCGCCAATGGGCCTTTTTATTCCAAAGGCCCGCGCCCATGGGCGCGACTATTTTAAAAACAGTCGCGCCAATGGCCGAGCGCATTTGTTTTTCAAATTTCAATATTTTTAAAGCAATTTTACTTCATTTTCAGCTTTACTAAAGGTCTAATCAATGTTTTTTGATCTTGTGGTTGCAGGGAAACGAACAAAATGGTGATCCAATGGAAGGAAAGGGAGCATGATAGAGTGGATGAATTGGTCATAGCAGACGAAGATTGCATGGAAGCTCGTCGGGCAGTGCTGATGCTCAGAGGAGGGGGGGCCAACAAATGTCTTGGAGGCTTGAGTTTTTTGGGTGGCTCTGCCGCCAGCTGATTGTGGTCGAGGATTGGCCGTATGCAGGGATGACTTCACAAGTGACCCTGATCTCCCACTGCCAGAGGGAGAGGATTGGGATGAGGAGCTAGGTATGACCTCTTTTTGATTTTGTGTTTTATGATTTTTTTGTTTTGTTTTTTGTGTTAATACATGCTTGTTCTAACAACAATTATATGTGTATGCAGACGTTGGCCCAGAGCGACCAGCCGGAATGTCTCCTATCTCAAGGAGAAACCAGCCTGCAGCAGATCCTCTGGAGGAAGGTGCCGAGGGGGGAGAACATATCCAGAACCTTGAGGGTATCGCTCGAGGGATTCCGGATTATGCTCGGCTAGCGGATGTCCCGTTAGCGTACCAGAGACACACGGTGGGGGTGCCCAGTGGCATTCACCGTCTCTTGAGTCACCTAGTGCGAGTAGTGACATGCTACCATGAGCACCATAGGGATTAGACATCTGTGCTTTATTTTCACGCATATTTTTTTGAGAGACATGTTGTCTCCGGATGTATTAAGACAAACATGTATTATTTTTTGATGATGCACGCTATGCAAATATTGTGTTTTATGCTTCTTATGCTATTTTAAATTACATGTTATGCAAATGTCTATCCAATACATAATTGGCTAATGCATCAGTTAATGCATTAAATCGTCTTGGATTATGTTGATATGTGATGAAATCAAAATCCCTTTCTAAACACTTAACACGTAGATATAACCTTAAAATCTGATGGTCTCTGACGGAATATCGCCCATTGAGCTGGTGGACGACAAGCTGAGAGTTCAAGTTCACAACCAATGTTCGAATACCGAGATTAATCGCCTCGGCTAGTAACTCAATCTCAGCACTATACTCAACAACATTGTTCGTGGTACAACCTAGACAAACCCCTTGAAGGTCTACTAGCTCACCATGAGGATCGTAGATCACCCACGCCACAGAGGACTGGTTGCATGTACTGCGGGAGGCACCATCAGCGAAACCAACGTAAGGCGAACCAGACATCTGTCCAAGAAGCAAAAGGACACAATAAGCGGCAATCACGCCGACACACCAAGCCAAAAAACATGAAAACATGCACACACAAAGCACTTTGCTAAAGCACACGTATGTACAAAAATAAAGTGCCTGGAATTCATGCATAATATTTTTTCAAGTAAAGCCCATTTCGGGGCTTATCTAGGGGATTCCCTTCGTAGTCAATCAGCTCGTAGGCCCCTTTTTACAAAACTCTCTTTACAATGTAAGGCTCGTGCCACATGGGCTCGAATTTCCCTGCCCCCAGCTTATCATTGACTTGATCGTAGAGCAGGACTAAATCTCCCTCAACAAAAGAACGAGGATGAACAGCGTTATCGAATTGAGTTTTCACTCGCCTCTTCTGTGCTTTGATAGCTAAAGAGGCTAGTTGACGAGTCTCGTCTAGCCGTTCCAGGTAAATAAGACGTTCTTCTACCGGAGTAGTATCAGGGAGTAATTCGACGGCTAATTTTAACGAAGGGATCTCACACTCCATGGGAAGGGTATCCTCCAATCCATAAACCAATTGGAAAGGAGTGAAATCGGTGGCATCCTTCACAGAGGTTCGGTAGGCCCACAAGGCAGAGAACAACATCAAGTGCCAGTTGGACTTATGCATGCCAATGGTTCATTGAAGCATCGTAACTAGAACCTTGTTGACGGCTTCTACTTGACCGTTGGCCTGAGGATAGTATGGAGTCAAGCTATCGTGCCGTAGGCCCAATTGAGTTGTAAGCTCAGTCATCATATGATTACGGAAATGCTTGTCGTGATCAGTGACGATGGCTTGAGGGACTCCGAACCGTGAGATAACATGATTGAATAAAAACTACGCCGCGGTGTGACCGTCTTCAGACAATGTGGGCATCGCCTCGGCCCATTTCGTAAAGTAATCAACGACAACGTTGATATACCCATGCCCCCCAGTCGAGCGAGGGTTACAGGTCATATAATCAATGCCCCATTTTGCAAAAGGGCCGACGATAACAACGGGGTGCAGTGGAGCAGGAGGTGCACGCATCTTCCGTTGGTATATTTGGCACTCGTGACAAGAGCGGACGACAAGAATACAATCCTTAAAGATGGAGGGCCAAAAGTAACCAGCGCAGAGGATTTTCTGTGCAGTAGCATATCCGTACATGTGACTGCCACAGGCGCCAGAGTGGCAGTCATTTAAAACTTTCTCAGCTTCCTCGAGTGTTAAGCATCGGCAGAGAACAGAATCAACGCCGAGGCGATACAGGGTGTCCCCAACAATGCGATATGGTTGGGATTGACGGCGAATCCGTCATCGAGCATCCTTAGATGTCTCGGGATGAAAAGAGGACGTCTGTAAATAGACAATGATATCCCCGTACCAGGGATCGAGGGTGCTGATTAAGAAGAGAGTTTCGTCTGGAATATGATCCTCTAACCGAGAGGGTACGGTAAGAGATGGAAAAGAGCACAACAATTGAGCAAAGAGAAGGGATTTCTTGGACTTGGCAGTAGTGAATTCCAAGTCAAACTCTTGGAGGATAACAATCCACTTCGAGTACTTTCCCCCCAGCCGCTGACGTGACAAGATGTACGTCATTGGGTTGCAATCAGAGATCACTGTCGTAGTGCGCAACAAGATATAATGGCGGAAGCGTTGAACGACACAAACGGTGGCCAATGCCAACTTCTCGATGTAAGCATATCGAGATTTCGTGTCTAATAAGTTGCGACTGAGATAATAAATGACGTGTTCAGTGCCATCATCATCATCTTGAACAAGAACCATGCCAATAGTGGTATCGGCAACGGCTAGATACACAGTGTAATCACGATGGTAATTAGGAGGACGCAACAAAGGAGTGGAAACAAGGAGATCCTTGAGATGCTCGAAGGACTTTTGAGCAGTGGCATCCCATCGAAATGGGGTGTCTCCCTTTACTAACCGCGTAAAACCTTTGGCCACCTCGGCATAGTTCGGAACGAAGCGTCGTAAAAAATTCGCTTTATCCTACAAGCTCTGCAATTGCTGCAAGGAAGCAAGGGTAGGAAGATTCAGAATGGCCTCGACTTTAAGGGGATCCAGACGGATGCCCTCTTGGGAGACGATGAACCTGAGAAGTCTGCAAGACTCTACGCAGAAGACACACTTATGCGGGTTGAGTCGAATACGGTAGTGTCGACAGCGGAGAAAGATTTCGCGGAGATGAGCGGGATGGTCTTAATGCTTAGTTGAATGAGTTGGTAGATCATCCAGGTAAGGTTGCACGATGTGTTGAATATCATGGAATGCGTAAAACATCGCGCATTGAAAGGTAGCGCCGGTGTTCTTCAGACCAAAAGGGAGCTTTTTGTAAGTGAAAGTGCCCCACGGACAGATAAAGGCGATTTTGTGTTGATCAGCTGGCGCGATATTAATCTAGTTATAACCAGAGAAACCGTCCATAAACGAGTATATCTCACTTCCGGCACACTCATCAATGAGCTGGTCAATGAAGCGTGTGAGGTAGTTATCCTTGGGACAAGCTCGATTAATATCACGGTAATCAACACAGACCCTGATGGTACGCCGCTTTTTATCCACAAGGAAGATATTGGAAACCCAATCTGTGAGTGGGATGGGAGATAAAACCAACCTTGAGAAGCTTTTCAACTTTCTCTTTAATGGCCGCAGCCTTTCGGGGGTGCACGCGGCGTAAACGCTGTTAGACAAGCTTAGCTCCCGGATACGTGGGTATCTCATGCACCATAATGCTTGGGTTGATGCCGGGCATTTCTTCGTAAGACCAAGCAAAGACGTCACGAAACTCGCGAAGAAAAGACTAATATAAAGCTGAATTTCCTCAGGAGTACAAGTTACTCCAATATAGATATACTCGACAATCCCTGGTTTAACCGAGATGTCGATCGGTTGGGTTTGCGTGATGTTTCCCATGTTCCCTTCAGAGGACACTTGATATACTTGGATGGGTGTCTGAAGGGGTTGTGCGGGGAGACAACGAGCAAACCGTTCGAGACAGGCAAGCATTTCCCGATGGGTAGGGAGGAACGAGGAACGATGGTGAAGATTGGACCAAGGGGGTTCCTCAAGAGACATAGTCTCTATAATGTCTTCATCAGAAGGAATTGTTTCCTTTAAAGGATCCGAAGAAGCATAGTCTCCAAACCAAGGGGAATGAGCATACGACTTAAGAGCTCTGCTCAAAGAAGCAGATTCAGAAGGATGAGCCGATACAGAAACAATCTCGACGTAGTTGAGCTCGGCGGGACTCAACGACATCTCATCACCCCATGATTATATCTGGTCAATGGGGGGAAGGACCCAAGGATCAAAACGAACCAAAATCATATTGACAGAAGCGACGTTCGGAGGCGAGGGTGAAAAGACACCCATGAGGGCGGGATCTTTAAAGAGTCCAGCTCCCACACTCTCTAATGGAATGGAGGTATGCTCCACAAAAGGCTCGGAAGAGGAAGCGAAGAAAGAGAGCTAGTCTATTGTGACAATTTTCCCCTGATGAGGGAAACGAATGACACGAAAAAGAGATGAAGCCATGGCTCGCATGGCATATGTCCAGCTTCGTCCCAAGAGGAGGTTGTAAGTAAGATTAGCGTCAACGACTTCAACTTCCACTTCAAAAGTCTTCCCTTCCAAAGTAATAGGCAAGCGTTGGAGGATACCGTAAGGGCAAGACTCTCTCCCGTCAAAGGCTTCCAAGGTTGTAGGAGTCTGACTCAAAGTTGGAGAACCAATGGCCTTCCAACAAGCAATAGACATAATGCAAGTTGAAGCGCCTGCATCAATAACCGTACGATGAATCGTTTTAGAATTGATGTGACCTAGATAAGGAAGGCAATCTAGTGAGGCAGTCTCGGTATATGGCTCTCGAAATTAAAAGTAATAAAATCCGAGTCGGCCGGGGCGATGCCACTAATGGCTGATAGCAAGGACTTCCTCTGGGGGGCAGCTCTGGAGAACTTATAGAGCGGACATAGCTAACGGAGCCTGAGCTAAGTCCTCAACGATGCTGTAGTGCTGGGCAACACGAGCATTAGGGTTGTAAGAAGATCTCTGGAGTACACCTTTAGGAGGGGATCGAATAGGCGTCTCAGTGCTAGGTCTCTCGATATGGAGCGGACCAGAACTGGATGGAGGAGCGCTTGAGGGAACCTCAGGCTCTTTCCCGGTAGGTGGCGGATATTCTTTTGCTCGAGTAGTAATGTTAATGGGAATCGTTCCAGCCATGAACACTTGAGAACCAAACGGAGAAGGAGATGAGGATGGGTCAGCCACCATTTGCATTTGCTGTGAGGGGAAAGGTTCTTTCAGCACCACAAGAGTCCTAGGAGCACCTTTCAACAAGCGACTAACTTCGGACTGCCTTGGGCAGTCTTTGGTATAGTGATCCTCGTCACAGATAAGACAAGGATACTTGGGTTTACGTTTGGCTCCTTCCTCAAGTGGAGGTTTAGGGGAGTCCTGCTTGGGTTGATTAGATTTATTTTTCCCTTTTCCCTTCTTTTTCCCTTTCGAGGCTTTATCCATCGTGGTGGACTGGACGGTGTTAACCTCGAAAGTATTTCCAGAATTAGACACAGCCTGAGAAGTGTTTTCGTTCGAAGCATTCGACTTTTGCTTCCCATGGTTTGCGGAAGATTTCTTAGAAGACGGATTTACAGATCCAATAACACCGTCAACAGATGGCTTTGGCGGAGCTTTGGATGTTTCGGGTCTCGGGGCGTCAGGCAAATAATCATATAGGGTACCGGACTGGGAATAAACCAAGTCGAGGTACTGAGCACGCGCGATAGCCTGCTCTTCAGTTACACATGCCCCCATAGCAATGTCTCGTGCGATCGTAGGGACAAAGGAGGTCGTAAACCAATCGGTCAGGAGCTTATCAAGAATCCATAACTTAATCAAACGACGACGCCGTCTCCATTCATGTATATGATCGGATGTGTGCGCGGTCGTGTCCTATTTAAGAGACGTGAGGAGATGCGTTCCCGTATCATACCGAATTGGCAACTGAAAATGAGTTAGAAATGCCAATGGCAACGAGTTAAAACCTTGAAAGGATCTGCGAGTTAGCTCAATATACCACTTAGCAGCAGAGCCGGTGAGAGTCCTTTGAAAAAGGCGGAGCCGGATTGAATCGTCAAGCCACGAATTTGACGAACACCAAAGGTGATAAGTCATAACGTGGGCTTGGGGGTCTTCTCCAGCTTTGCCATCGAATTTGGGACAATCACCAGGAATCTTGGTTGGAACTGGTGGCAAGAATGGATTATGAAGGATAGGATCATTATTCAATTTGGACACATCCGGTAGTTCCAATGTTTCTAAGAAGAGTAACCGAGGATTGAAGGACATCTGTGGCCGTGGATAAGGGGTAGCACTAGGGTTCCAACCAGTTGTTGGTTGCCCCCATTGATTTTTTCGAGACGGACCTGGCCCAGAGGGGTTCTGTCTGTAGGGATTCTGTCCATAGGGGTTATAGCCATAACTGGACGGTTGACCCTGGATTTGCCCCCCAGCACCCCATTGATTACCAACTTGACCTGCAGGAGCAACATACTGTTGCTGGTAATTCTGATAAGGAGTCACCTGCATTTGTTGATAATTTTGGTATGGGGAAAACTGAGCTTGCCCCTAGGATTGCTGGAAACCATAAGGTTGTTGAGCTCCATATTGAGCCTGGGGACCAAGCTGCGCTTGATAAGAAGGTTGAGACTGAAACCCAACTTGCATCTGAAGACCAGCTTGGGTCTGGGGCCCAGCCTGGGGCTGGAAACTGGGTGGAGCTTGAGAAGAAACAACCATTTGCATGCCCAGTTGAGTAGGCCCAGAAAGATGTCCTTGAGAGGATTGGGGTTGGGCCACCTGGCCGGAAGATTGCCTTGGTTGAGTTTGGGATTGACCCACTTGCCTAGAAGGTTGAGCTTGCTAGGTGTTGGGTTGCCCTTGCACCACCGAGGGTTGTCCTGACGGACCAGATGGCTGAGCGGACTAGATGGTTGGTTGCCCTTGAGGTTGACCAACTTGTCCAAACGATTGACTAGACTGGACAGTGGGTTGGCCTTACTGTACGTAAGGCTGACCACCCTGCCCAGAAGAGTACCCCTGCTAGATCCCAAGTTGTCCTTGTTGCATATAAGGTTGTCCAAGATTCCCAGAGGGTTGACCGGAAGGGTATCCCTGCTGGACCCCAAGTTGTCCTTGTTGCATATAAGGTTGTCCTGGATTTCCAGAGGGTTGCCCAAAATAAGTGAAAGATGGACCACCATAGGCCGAAGGTTGTCCCTGAAAGGGTTGTGCTTGGGGGCCTCCAGGTTGTCTTGGATAAGATTGCCCATAATACTGTTGCTCATAAGAAGGCTACGTGTAAGACGGCTAACCTTGATAAGGTGGTCCTTGATAAGGCAGTCCTTGGTCCGAAAGGGGTGCTTGGCCACCACCGTAACGAGTGGTACCCCAAGCAACATTTAACGGGACTGAGACCTCAACCGCAGGCTGAGATGGCAAGGATCCAATATAAAGATGATGCCCTACGGGGTCATAGTAACGAACTAGACCTTACGCGCCCAGATTCTGGACGGCTTGCAAATACTGATTGTATGCCTCCCCTGCCGGAATGGAACCAGAAGAAGGTGGGGCACTAAGTGTAGGATCGACAACTCCAGATGTAGGTACCGATTTGCCACTATTTACCGAACCGTGGGACGGACCAGCAACAATGGTTACAATCGAGATGTCGTAATGGCACTAACAACAGGCGCTGAAGAAGCTACACAAACAGTTGGAATAGTCGGGACTGAAGTGACAACTGTATTGTGAATTTGAGGAATAAAAGATCCCGAAGTGGGAGTGATGTTGTGATCCCACATGGTACCCAAGGAGGAGTTCCTAGAACCCATAAAATCCCTCAGAGTCCTATAGCGTAAGGGCAACGTGACACCGAGAGGGGTGACACTGAAGGGTGGGGTTACGATCGAGATAGGAGTTTCGACACTCGTCGCAACAAGTGTTTCACTCGCAATGGGAGATGTGTCATCCATATCAGAGGAAGACATTGGGACCGAAACACCAGTAGGAGTAAAAGGAATATCCTCTTTAGAAGGCTCCCAAACAGGGTTCCAATGTAGATCATCAAAATCATCTTCTAGAGCACGAGAGTTCAATGGTTGGACACTCGGAATAACAAGGAGAGTACCACTACCAACCGGTGTCTCAAGAGCAGCAGAAGAAGGAGACCCTTGGTCACTAGGGACGGGAGATGGGATCGATGATTCCGCCAAGATGATTCGATTCAAAAACTCCTAGACAAACTAACGAGAAAGGACCCTACTCAAACTAACGCAAACAAGATCTAACAGGGTAAATGTGAACGTGGCCGAATAAATTTTAAGACACAAGGACATAACTTGACCTTTTCATCTTTAAAGAGTCGAGAAATGGACAAAAAGATGACTCTAGTCGCCTTCGAATGTTTAATGAGCCCTGTTAGCGCTTGAAATTTCACCTCAGGCTGAAAAAGGCAAACCTCAAGGCAACATCAAACCATTTAGCCTCGTAGCTAGCCCTACGGGGCAGGAGAAGGCTCTCTCCGGTCAATCTCAGTAAAATCTTCAATGGATGAGATGACCAATAGGGGAACACTGAT